>JAAQRG010300621.1:0-15137 GCA_011634625.1 Babylonia areolata
AGTGTCAAACTTACTCCATACCTCAGTAGCAGCTCCATGAGGTGCGCGAACTGGACTTTACTGTAGGCATCTTTAAGGTTGATTTCTACTGCTAGTGTTTCTTCTTTTCTTTGAAATCCTTCATACACCTCATATGCAAAAGCAGCTGCATTTTCCCATGTGGACTTGCCTGTTCTGTAACCACCTTGATTTGAAGGGAGAATGTGCCTGTGTTCAAGATCCCTTGCAAGTTTCCTGGCCATCATGCGTTCCATGAGCTTTCCAGCAATGTTTTGCATGGTTAGGATCCGGTAGCCGCTTACCTGACGATGGTCCTTTCCTGGTTTTGGTATGGGTTTTAAGAAACTGTGTGTCCAGTCCTCTGTCACATGTCCATTGTGGAAACTGTTTTGATACAGATTGAAAAGTTTGCTTCTGTCTTCTTCCGATAGTTCCTTGATGTCCGAGTAGCGAACTTTGTCTGGCCATTGAGCCGATTCTTTCTTGTATTTAGCTATTGCTTCGTTTAGATCATCTATTGTCAAGTCATCATCGGGTCCAGTCTGCATAAGGGTTTGGTTGAACTCCTCAGTATATTTCTTTTTCTAAGTTTCTTTGATCGCTCTGTTGTATGAAACGTTTGAGCAGGGCGGATCCTTTTTCTTCGTTTGTCTTAAGCTTGGTTGTGCACGTTTTTCCTTCCATGCGACGATAAAATTGCCAGAACTCTGTCAATGTTGTGTTATAGCTGAGTGCCTCGCAAAACTGTTTCCACTTGTCATTTTTGGCCTCTTGAGCAATGACTTCAAACTGTTTAGTTTTTTCTTTCATTTTTTGTTTCAATATTTTTGTCTGGAGATGGTTTTGTTCTCTCTTTTTGCTAAAGTTAGACAGCTGCATGTTTTTCTATCCAGGCTCTCTCTGTGTCAGTATTCCACCATGGGGGCTGAATAGTTTCCATCCTGTTCAGTGCCGTTATTTTTTGTTTCTTCTGCGTCTTAATTTTTCGATGACGGTTGTCTCTTTGGTTTCATACTGAAATGGATCACGCGGTTTCATACAGGGTTTATTTGACAGTTTCTGCAAACTGAAAACTACCTGGAGGTGGTCACTGCCTTGGTGTGGAAGCGTCTCTGCATTCATTTCAGCTCTGAATTTTGAAGATGTTAGAGCGATGTCGATCACACTGTCACTGTCCCCTTGTCTTGTTCCAAGGCGAGTTGGGGATGTGGTTGTTTATGGGCTAAGAAGAATTTCCCCTATCATTCCTTCAAGTGCCAGTCCTTGTGGGTTGGTGTTCTGCTGGTCCCATAACTTCGATCTTGCATTAAGGTAACTCCACAGATAATGACTGAGTCTCTATGTTCGTTCTCTATTTCCTCTAAAGAGGCCCAATCCTCTTTTGTTGTGCAGGTTCCTGGATGAACATAGGCATTGATGAGCACGATGCTTTTGTGAATTCCGTCAGGTTTTTCAAGACGCACCCCCACTAGTTCACATGAGTTTCTACACCATTTCTCTAGATTTATAGTGGAAACTTTGTTTTTTAGGTTTTTGTTCAGTATGATTGCTACTCCTCATCCTTCATTCCTTTAAAAGACTGTGAAATTCTCAAAATGTATTGGTCTGTCTACACTTGTCCTGGTCTCTTTGAGGCATAAAATGTCAAAATCATATGCCAATTTCTCAATTGTTGAGATTCTCATTCTTGCGCTGGAACAATTCCAACTGCCGATTCTAAAGAATTTCTTTGACAGCCACTCTGCTTTTGTCATTCTGCTACCTAAGCACAATCTTTTCCCACCTCTTTCGCCACGCATGTTTTGGGGATCTGAATTTATGTCTCGTGCTGTGCAGCTGATCACCGAGGTGCACGCGAGACAGGGTTTTGTTAGTATCCATAGAAGGGTGTTCTATGTGGTGAGGGAAAATATTCAGTCGCCCTGACAGAGCCTCTTATCAGGGAAGGGCAATGGATGTCCATCTGTGTGGAGTCCGTCAGCCTGGTGTCGCCCTAAGGCCAGACTGCATACAGTTAGTGACTGTTTAACCCAACAGCCATTGGTACTGTATGAAAGCCGTGGGATTGGGGATTTTAGTCAGGTTGTCTCCTCTTAGCTGGTGGAAGGGTGCATCTGGGTATTGTTGCGTAGCAGATTGTATTTTGCGGAAAAACTACAGGTCCTTCTGGAGTTTTGAGCCCTCTCAATAATTTACTAATAATTCAAAAGTTAAACTATAACGCGATGACAAATTCTTAATCACATTCACAGAAAAATCACTTAACTTTGTTCTGAAGCTTGTAGACTGTCTGTTACACTGACCAGTGTGATTTTAACACCTGGTAGACTTTTACACTGACTCACTGGGTGGTTTTAACATCCAGTTTTCAAATACACAGTCTCAGCTACACAATTTCAAATCCTGGCCACACAGCTCTCACTTGTGATGTGTCTCCTAAACATTGCGTAAGCACAACGGTCGTCTTCGCGTGGTTTCGCCCAGTGCTATACTAATTTTGGGCCCTCTCTGTAATTCAATAATAATTCAATAATTAAACAATAACGCGATGACAAGTTATCAGTCAATTACACAGAAAAATCACTTTGTCCACAACAAAGATAAGTGATTTTCCGTGCATTTGACGGACAATTTCTCATTGATCCCTCTCAATAATTTACTAATAATTCAAAAAATGAGAGTTTGATGGATGGGGAGTAGCGTCACCACTGCCGTCGCTTGGATCTTTCCGACTCTGCCTTTCGCCGTTCTGGCATCGAGCAGACAAGGTATGACGATTGGCCGAAGCAGAAGGAATTTGCCCTGTTCCCTCCACTCTCCCTCCTCCGCCACCTCTTCCCTGTTCTGCGACTGTCCAGGAACTGAAATGTGGGTGCCGTCGACATAACGACTGCGTGGCCGTTGAACCTGGGTGGGCGCCAGAGAATCGAACACGATTCTGTCGATCTGGCTGGTGTTCCCCTCCTCGATGTTGCAAATACGAAGGTCCAACAACTTACAGTAAAGTTTTCCTTGGAATGACCAAGCCGTGAGGACCCCAGGGTGATGTTTTATATCTAACAGTCGTTGGTAGTTAAGTTTTGTAAGATCTTCGTTGATAATTTTTTTTTTTTTTTTTTTTTTTTGTTGCTTAAGTTTTTTGCGTTGTCTAAAGATTTCTGTTTTATTTTTTTCTATTTGCTAGATGAGCAATAACTGGTCTGTTCTGTCCATGAATGAATTTGCCTACTCGGTTTGTGACACTGATGTGTGCAGGCTGGAACGTTAGGACACCAAGTGTTTTCTGAACAAAGTTTAAAACCTTTTTTTCAGTTTCTTCTGATGTCTCTTTTCCAGAATCTCCTGGCAGGTTGACGATCTTAAAATTGTTCTTCCTGGTGTATTGTTCTAGCTCGTTTCGGAGTTCCTTTTCTTTTTTTAATATGCTTTTCCAGTCTGTCGACATCGTCAGTCAGATCATCACACTTCTTTTGAAGCATTTCTACTTTTGTTTTTCTTAAATATTCATTTTCTTTTCGGATCTCATAAATCTCTGACAGGACTTCCTCTAATTGTAAGTTGGCTTTGCTTGTCTCTTTCCTTCCGTCCTCCACACTCTTTTCCAACCTGGAAAGTGAAGTAATCACTGCATTGTCATCATTGTTGGTTTGCATGATTCCTGACTGGACCCCTTCTACCCCGCTTTGACTCTTGGTAAAGTCTGTTATCTTGTGCTGGTGGTAAAGTCTGTTATGGTAAAGTCTGTTATCTTGTGCTGGTGGTAAAGTCTGTTATCTTGTGCTGTAGGTAAAGTCTGTTATCTTGTGTTGTGCTGTTGGTAAAGTCTGTTATCTTGTGCTGGTGGTCTAATGTTTTCCGTTTTTTACTCAGGGAGCGCTCTCTTTGACAGCTATCAGTTTCGTCTACTTTTTGGCAGTGACTGTGTCAGTGGTAAGGCTTTCGTCTGCCTGCCCTGAACTATTGGGTCTTTTGTTTCTGTTCCTTTGGGTCGGTGTTCTCTTAGGACTCATGTTATTAGCTTGTTGGTAAGCACAGCAATGAAGTAAGTTCGGTAAGCATAAACTTACCACAACACTCGATTGACTCCTGTGACCTGTGACGTCTGTGACGAATTTCCACAAAGCGGAAAAATATCTATAAAAAAAACAAAAAAAAACCCCACACACCCCTACTTTTGCAAAAAATCAGAGCTAAAATGTTTCTTGGACTTGCACTTCACTACTTTTCACTTAATCACTGCACTTTATATTTCTTTGTAATACTTGAAAATTTGATAGATAAAGAGTCATAGAATCTGAATAACCAAAAAAATCAAATCTGATATTTTTACCCCTTGTCACTTTCACAGTGTTTTGCGTGAAATTTACTCCAGCGACTTATCCATGATTTTCACGTGCGGCATCACATATATGTATGCATATTGTTTGATAAAAAATAAAAAAAATAAAATATTAAAAAATAATAATAAAGAAATAAGTTTTCCAGAAAGGTCATACCTTCAGAATCTTTCACAGACACATTCCACAAGGCTCAATCCTGTTGCGCTTTCCCACAGGGAGTGGCCCTGAAGCAGCAAGCTGTGACAAGGAACAAACTGGTTGGACCAGTTTATGTAAAACGGCACATAATAGACCTTAGACACGTTCACTGCAACGTAGTGCACCCTGCCCACCCTCCCCACCTCCTCCCGACCCCCTCTCCCCCTCTCCTTCCACCCCCTGGGCTGTGTGCTGTTTGAATGCACTGGTCCGTGTCATCCAGACAAGTGTAGGGTGTCGGGTTTGTCAACATGCAGCCAACAAAGTAATGGAAAGAGCAAAAGCTCGCTTACCGTGTGCAAATCTGTACAGATGTATACTTCTGTACAGGTTATAAAAGGGGCCTGACGGAGGAAATAGTTTGAATTAATTTACGTGTGCTAGAATGACATTTATTTTTTGTTCAGATGACACATATTGAACATATCTCACATATCACACTTCAACAAACTGAAGATACCTTCTGTAATATTTTTTTTAGTGAACACAGTGTGTGTGTGTGTGTGTGTGTGTGCTAAAGCGGATGTGCACCCCCCCTCCCCCACCCCCATGCCCCATTGCATTTCTGTGTGGGCTTGTTGGTGTTGTGGCGTCTTGTAATAATGACATAATTACGTACATTAAATGCGTTGTAAAAATCTATTTCTGTGTGGGCTTGTTGGTGTTGTGACGTCTGTAGTGGGGCATTGGGAGGGAGGGTGCACGTCCGCTTTAGCACGTGTTTGACAATGTATGTTGAAAATCACATCATCATCATCATCATAAGAAGAAGAAGAAGAAGAAGAACTGGACATTTATCAGCGCTTTCCTCACTGCACTAAGCGCTTTATAATCCACATAGACACGCATACAAAACACACTCAGTTCTCAACTCATAATCATGCAAAATAAACATAAAAATGCGCATACAATTTCGTACGTACAATACATACATACATACATCCATACATGCATACATACATTCGATGCACACACAATACAGCGTTACAAATATACTACACAATCAACTACCTACTTTCATACCGAATATTTTCCCTCACCACATAGAACACCCTTCTATGGATACTAACAAAACTCTGTCTCGCGTGTACCTCGGGGATCAGCTGCATAGCACGAGACATAAATTCAGATCCCCAAAACCCCAAAACAGGTGTGTTAAAAAGAGGTGGGAAAAGATTGTGCTTAGGTAGCAGAATGACAAAAGCAGAGCGGCTGTCAAAGAAATTCTTTAGAATCGGCAGTTGGAATTGTTCCAGCGCGAGAATGAGAATCTCAACAATTGAGAAATTGGCATATGATTTTGACATTTTATGCCTCCAAGAGACCAGGACAAGTGCAGACAGACCAATACATTTTGAGAATTTCACAGTCTTTCAAAGGAATGAAGGAAGAGGAGTAGCAATCTTACTGAACAAAAACCTAAAAAAAAACAAAGTTTCCACCATAAATCTAGAGAAATGGTGTAGCAACTCATGTGAACTAGTGGGGGTGCGTCTTGAAAAACCTGACGGAATTTACAAAAGCATCCTGCTCATCAATGCCTATCTTCACCCAGGAACCTGCACAACAAAAGAGGATTGGGCCTTTTTAGAGGAAATAGAGAACGAACATAGAGACTAAGTCATTATCTGTGGAGACCTTAATGCAAGATCGAAGTTAGCGGAACACCAACCCACAAGGACTCGCACTTGAAGGAATGATAGGGGAAATTCTTCTTAGCCCATTAACAACCACATCCCCAACTCGTCTTGGAACAAGACAAGGGGACAGTGACAGTGTGATCGACATCGCTCTAACATCTCCAAAATTCAGAACAGAAATGAATGCAGAGACTCTTCCACACCAAGGCAGTGACCACCTCCCGGTAGTTTTCAGTCTACAGAAACTGTCAGATAAACCCTGTATGAAACCGTGTGATCCATTTCAGTATGAAACCAAAGAGACAACCGTCATCGAAAAATTAAGACGCAGAAGAAACAAAAAAACGGCACCGAACAGGATGCAAACTATTCAGCCCCCATGGTGGAATACCGACACAGAGAGAGCCCGGATAGAAAAAAATGCGGCTGTCAAACTTTGGCAAAAAGAAATAACAAAACCATCTCCGGACAAAGATATTGAAACAAAAATGAAAGAAAAAACTAAACAGTTTGAAGTCATTGCTCCAGAGGCCAAAAATGACAAGTGGAAACAGTTTTGCGAGGCACTCAGTTATGACTCAACATTGACAGAGTTCTGGCAATTTTATCGTCGCATGGAAGGGAAAACGTGCACAACAACAACCCCAGACATGTTAGACACTGACGGAACCAAGCTCAAGACAAACGAAGAAAAAGGATCCGCCTGCTCAAACGTTTCATACAACAGAGCGATCAAAGAAACTTAGATGAGAAAAAGAAATATGTTGAGGAGTTCAACCAAACCCTTATGCAGACTGGACCCGATGATGACTTGACAATAGATGATCTAAACGAAGCAATAGCTAAATGCAAGAAAGAATCGGCTCCTGGCCCAGACAAAGTTCGCTACTCGGACATCAAGGAACTATCGGAAGAAGACAGAAGCAAACTTTTCAATCTATATCAAAACAGTTTCCACAATGGACATGTGCCGGAGGACTGGACACACAGCTTCTTAAAACCCATACCAAAACCAGGAAAGGACCATCGTCAGGTAAGCGGCTACCGGATCCTAACCATGCAAAACATTGCTGGAAAGCTCATGGAATGCATGATAGCCAGGAAACTTGCAAGGGATCTTGAACACAGGCACATTCTCCCTTCAAATCAAGGTGGCTACAGAACAGCCAAGTCCACATGGGAAAATGCAGCTGCTTTTGCATATGAGGTGTATGAAAGATTTCAAAGAAAAGAAGAAACTAGCAGTAGCAATCGACCTTAAAGATGCCTACAATAAAGTCCAGTTTGCGCACCTCATGGAGCTGCTACTAAGGTATGGAGTAAGTTTGACACTGACAAGATGGATAGCAGCAGTGCTTCAGGAAAGAACCGTCGTCCTACGCCTCGGAGATTGGATGTCTGCACCTTCTAAACTATCCATGGCACTGCCACAAGGGTCTCCACTCTCTCCTGTCCTCTACAACGTCTACACGAAGGGCCTTGCAGACTTAAACAACAATGGAATAGCTCGGGTGCTTTCTCTTGCGGATGATGTCCTGGTCTTCAAAACTTCGAAAGATGCTCAGGAAAGAACTAAAGCCGTCCAGAAACAACTAAACAATATTGCTCAATGGTGCAAAGACACAGGATCTTCCATCAATCCAGCAAAAGCCCAAACGTTGCTGTGCACCCTCAACAACAGAACCGCGAGCAAATCGCCACCATCTGTGTCATTCGACGGGATTCAGATCGAGAAAACTGAATGCCTACGCTACCTAGGAATACACTTCGACAGAATGCTGACCTTCAGAAAACATACGGAAAATACTGTTCTCAAATGCAAAAAGGGCCTTTCAGTCTTAAAAGCAATGGCAAACAAAGGTATTGAACAACGCTACCTCTTCCTGCTATACCAATCACTCGTCCTCAGTGTGACCGACTACGGACTGGGGCTAACAACACCGTCTCAAAGCAGCCGCCTAAAATTAGAAAGAGTTCAAAATGAGGCTATGAGGCTGATCCTTGGAACAACAAAACACACGCCCACAGAAACCATGTGATGCCTGCTTGACCTTCCTTCAGTGCAGGCCAGAAACAAGTCAGAACAGGTCAAGACCTACTTCAAAGCATTAGAAAACCCTCAAAACCCACTGCATGACGCAGTCAAAGAACCAAAAGGCAGCCGTCTAGGACGAGGAAGATCATGGATGGGGCAAGCAGAAGACACAATCCAGCTAGTATGAAGACTACAAGACCTGAAAGAAACAAAAGAATGGGAGAAAAACCCCGAAAACCTCAACCATCTATTCAACATAGCCATTTCACCCACTCTAGGAAGACATTGTCGGGAATGGCCAGAGGGCAAAACTGATGTGGAAGTGAAGCTACTCATAGAAGAAAACAGCAAAGAAGAGGACATCATCATATACACAGATGGCTCAGTCACCAAAGACCAATCCGGTTGGGGATTCACTGCAAAACAAAATGGAAAAACAATTAGGGAAGAGAATGCTGCCTACAAAGTCACAACCTCCAGCCTAATGATGGAAGTTGAAGCTGTGACACATGCCCTCCAGTGGCTATCGTCCATCCATACACCCGCAAACCAGCAAGCATGCCATGATTCTAACCGACTCAATGAACCTCATACAGAAAATTGAAAACGGAATGGGAAGCCCAGAGTGGCATAAGGCAATGCTCACCTTTCAGATTAAAAAAACTCACATGATCATACTGCTCGGGACATGCAGGCGTTATGGGAAATGAGCGAGCTGACAGACTTGCTGGTAACGCAACACCAACGAGCGGCCTACATCTTCTTGGCATCAAAGATCTTTTCCCATCCCTCTTGCGGCCAATCAGTGGCAGCCTCTGTGCGTGTGTGTTTGTGTGTGTGTGTGTGTGGGAGGGGGGGGGGTATGTGTTTTTGAGTGCGTTTGTGCATGCGCGAGGGTGTAAGTGTACACAAGTGTCAGGAGAGTTCTGTGCACGTGCGTATGTGTGTGTGTGTGTGTGAGGGGGAGGTGGGGGGGCGGGGGGGTGGGGGGTAGAGGATGAGGTATGTGAGTGTATGCATGCCTATACTGTGGGAGCAACAGGATATTGGAACGTGCGGGTGTGTATATATATATATTTGTATATATGTGTGTGGGGTTGGGGGTGGGGGATATGGGCGTATGTGTGTGTGCTTGTACAAGTAAGTGTTCATCTGTGAGTGTGTGTGTGTGTGTGTGTGTGTGTGTGTGCCGTGGAAGCTGCGATACGTAGCCTAGAAATGAGTGTGTGGAGGAGGGGTGGGGGGGGGGGGGGGTAGAGGAGGTGCAGGGTCATGTGTGTGGCGTGTGTGTGTGTTGGGGCTCATGTACGTTTATGTGTATTTGACTGTGCTTTCATATCTGTGAAACTGCATGTTTGGTGCATATCTGTTATGCATGATGTGTGGGTGTATGTGTGAATGTGTGTCTTCATGTTTTACATTTATTTTGCTTATTTATCATCATTGTTGTCTTATTTATTTATTTATTTATTATTATTATTATTATTATTATTATTACCACCTTTTTATATTATAATTATTATCTATTTATTTATTTATGTACGCTTATCTATTATTTATTCACCTTTTTTTTCTTTTTTCTTTTTTTTTTCTTTTTTCTCTCTCAAGGCCTGACTAAGCGCGTTGGGTTACGCTCCTGGTCAGGCATCTGCTTGGCAGATGTGGTGTAGCGTATATGGATTTGTCCGAACGCAGTGAAGCCTCCTTGAGCTACTGAAACTGAAACTGAAACTCTCCCCAGATTTGACTGACAGAACGGGAAGGGGAAATAATTACTGTTCAATGAGACAAAGAAAAGATATATCTGTCACTGGTATACCTAGGTCACTGTCTTTTTTCTTTCTTTCTCTAACTTAACAGCGTTGCATATATGGATTAGTCCGCACACTTTGACACCTCTTTGAAACTACTTCTGAAACTTTCCACTTTGTCGTTTTCCAACTGAAGGGGAAAAAAATGCGGTCTAAGGGAGGTGATTATTGCCGCACCGTGTATAAGTAGTGGTTATTTCCCTTCCCTGGGAGGGCCAGTTGGAAGGGAGGCACATTGAGATTTTGTTGATCGATGACAGGGTGGATAGAGAAGTTAGCCCACTACTCCGACACGATGGTTTCTGCTGTTGTTGTTGTTGTTTTTTGTTGTTGTTTTTGCCTATTGTTGTTGTTTTGTGGATAATGGTGGAGTGATGGCCTAGAGGTAACGCGTCCGCCTAGGAAGCGAGATAATCTGAGCGCGCTGGTTCGAATCACGGCTCAGCCGCCGAGATTTTCTCTCCCTCCACTAGACCTGGAGTGGTGGTCTGGACGCTAGTCGTTCGGATGAGACGATAAACCGAGGTCCTGTATGCAGCATGCACTTAGCGCACTTAAAAGAACCCACGGCAACAAAAGGGTTGTTCCTGGTAAAATTCTGTAGAAAAATCCACTTCGATAAGAAAAACAAACAAAACTGCACGCAGCAAAAAAAAAAAAAAAAAAAAGGGTGGGCTGTAGTGTAGCGACGCGTTCTCCCTGGGGAGAACAGCCCGAATTTCACACAGGGAAATCTGTTGTGATAAAAAGAAATACAAATACAAATAAAGGCATGTGTATTTGCTTCATATTGCTTATCTCATTGCTTATCTCATTACACTCGCACATAAAAGTTCGTTTCGTTCAGTTTCGTTTCGTTTTCTCCAGGCAACAACCTGAAGGTAACGCGATGCAAATGTTACGCAAAACAACACGGATGAGACGATAAACCGAGGTTTCCATGGCCAGGCAGCATGCACTGCACGTCAAAGAACCCATGACAACGAACTGTCCCTGGCCAAACCATGCAGAAAAATCAACTGACTCTGATTGTAACACAAATAGGCTTCAGTCCTACAGGCAGATGTAAAAAGGGTGGCGCTACCATGTGGCTGGCAACACCGCTCTCCAGGGGGAGAACGGCCTGATTTTCGTTGTGATCATGGTAAAAGAAAAGCAATGCAATACAATACAATACAATACAATACAATACAATACAATGTTCTACATATCGAACATTTGTTTTCATCAGTTCACAGTGATAAAAAAAAAAAATCCATCCATCATCAGGGCTCAGAAGTGTTGACGATGAGATGTCCAACATACTTTGGAATTTCTGTTAAAAGTTTCAGCAACAGATGCTCTAACAGGACTTGTGCATACCAATCAACTACCAACAGACTTGAAACACACACACACACACACACACACACACACACACACACACACACACACACACACACATACACACACACACCAAAGAGAAAGACAGAAGGAATGACAGACAGACAGACAGCATCCCACACTGGAGCAATACCTTTTTCATTGTCTTTCTTTCATGCCTTCATATTCACCATTCATGTGCCTTTGTCGTGAAGAAGAAGAAGAGAGTCCGGTATGTCATGATTTATTTCAGCTTGTGACCACGAAATGCACACGTCACGCACACATTCGAAAAAAAAAAATGGCACATTTAGATGGATGTAGGAATTCTTATTAACTTGTCAGGGAAAATAAAAGAATAATCTACCCCTATTCCGCCACCCTTTCACCCAGTTCCGAGATAAATGTACACAGACACGCAACTTTATTGTAATGATATTTACAATTAAGGCTGAATTTCTACAGTTCGATTTCAGCATTGTTGGAGAGAGTTTTACGAGATGATGGCTATAAATCCATAGTATAAAATCTGTAGAGGCGATAAACCCCCCGAAATACACACATTTGAGCGTATTTTAATCTCGTCAAGTTCTTGGCAAACCAGCACATTGTGGTTTAAAGGTGTGAACATCAACAACAATATATCCTATAAAAAAAATTTAAAAAATAAAAACCGCGCGTCGATATCAAGTACTAGACTGAAAATGAACAATCAAAACATGTCCCACGATTGCGATGATTGCTTCTTTCCGAAAATATATTAGGTGTGTTTCGTAACAAGAGCATTGTTTCTCTTCCCCAACACACACACACACACACACACACACACACACACACACACACACAAAACAAAAACAAAACACCGTACACACGCGCGCGCGCGCACGAACGTGAACACACACACACTGATACACACACGCGTGCGCGTGCGCACACACACACACACACACACACACACACACACACACACACACCTAACCCCACACTCATTTTACTGACAAGAGTTGAAAACAAAGCGCTGCTATCTGTCCTCATTCATTCCTTTACCCTGACTCTTTACCCCCCTCCACACATTTCTCCCCCTCGGCGTTTTTCACGCCGCAGTCCGCGCGCGAGAGTCTCCTGGAGGCCCGCCGACTGTTGACCTGAGTGACTCTCTCCTGGACAGACAGGCGGCGCTCCTCAAACAGGGAGTGTCGCCTCTCCGCTTTCTGCAGCTGGTCAGCCATCTCCGCCTTCACTCGGCGCAGGAAGGAGCGGTGTTCCGAGTCCGTGGGGCAACCCACGAGGGAGATGTCCGATTTGGCGCTGGACACCTTCGGTTCTGCTTCGTGTTCTTCTTCTGAGTGGTCGTCACTGCTGTCGGTAGCTTCCTGCTTCTCGTGCTCCTCTTCCTGCTGCTCCACGGGGTTTTCTAATGTTGATGTTGTTGTTGTTGTTGTTGTTGCTGTGAGGGGGTTGTTCGTGATGGGGGCAGTGTTGTTGTTGTCGGTGGTGGTGGTGCTGTTGTCTGTGGCGGGGTGGGTCGCGTCGTTTGGAAGCCGGGTGGTGGTGGTGGTGATGGTGGAAGAGGGGAGCTGTAAGGACGGGGCTGTGGGCAGGTTCAGCGACTTGGACCTTTCCAGTCTGGGGGTTTTGTGCGTGGGGGGAAGCTTGCGGACTTCTTCCATACTTTTTTTTTTTTTTTTTAATTTTTTTTTTTTTATTAACGAAGAGCATAAGCTATATTGTGCAAAGAGAACAACAGTCACCTTGAGGGAAATTCATATTTCAAATGAGTTTTTATCACATATCCATTTTCATGGATGTATCACAAAAGTCTAGATATCACTCAAAGTGGAAAAAAAAAGACTTTAGATTAAAGAAAGTGTATCACAAATACTTCTTACTTAGCTATAATGAAACGCAACTGACACATCAGTGTATCGTTAACTCACTCAGCACGGCCAGTCCTCTCTTCTCCTCTACACAGACCCCTCGGATGTCCAGTGGGTGTCTGAATGACCCAACCTTTAGTTTCCGTCGTCAGAATTGTGGTATTCTTTGTCAACATTCACCTCTTCAGTATAAGAGCCTTCCACTTGCTATATTTTGATGGTGGTAATTGGGGTGAAACGCTGTTAACGTCGTCTCTTTCGCTGTTCGTATGGAGAGAGTTAGAGAAAGAAAGTGTATCACAAATACTTGTGACTTAGCTATAGTGGACATGCATAAATTGACTCACATCAGTGCATCACAGTGTCTGTCAAGAATGGTTCATTGGGAGCTGGGGGTATGTCAACAGATGTATATATTATAGCCTATCACGTGGCACACAATGTCACCCACTGGTCTCAGTCTTACTTTTGAAATATCGTATAAAAAGTAAGGAATAGTTAGAAAGAACACGAGAGAACAGACACTCTAAACGCCGTGCAGGAAGGACACACACACATTTAGTTCCTCCCACCGTGTCCGCCAAGATGCTGAAGCGTGGAAACTGAATTGTATCACATTAGTGCACCACATGTGTCGTACATCAGTCTGGAACAACAACCTGGCCGCCCTCGAGTTTTTGTTGTTGTTGTTGATGTTGTTGTTGCTGCTGATGATGTTGTTGTTTCAACACACCTGTGAGAAACGCACGGTCATTCATCACAGGTGGATTCCAAAGCACGCACAGCAAACACAGAACGTTAACATTAGCCCCAAAGATCTACGTTTCTGACTTCCTCATTACAAGTTACACGGCAGCCATACGTAGCATCAACAGACCCATAGTCACTCCAGCCCCGTGTGACTGGCACTGTGGTTGAAGTAAAGTATACAACTTATTATATACCTGCCTCAGAAAGACTGGCAGTATCAATTCCTGGCTCCAGACAGTGCTCTCTAATCCTATAATGACCTGGCGCCTACTTCACTTATGGCGCGGGCTCTAAGCCACAGCGGTTCGGGAATGAGAACGGCTGGCAATATTACTTAAAGCTTGGTATTGTTTTCCTGTGCTGAAGGTTGGATCGGGGTCACAGCTGGGGTGGATTGTTATTATGCTGCTGGTGAAGGTTTGGTGGTGGTGGTGGTGGTGGTGGTGGTGGTGGTCCAAAGTAATATTCATGTCAGAAAAAAAGGCAGGATGAATTTTTTAGAAAGTACGCACAGCCCTAAAAAAAAAAGTAGGCCAAGGGAGATTTCAAAGCATGGATCCATTGACATTTCCACAATTTTCATACGTGTGTGTGTGTGTGTGTGTGTGTGTGTGTGTGTGACATACATGTGTGTGAGTGTGCGCGCGTGTGCATTGTGTGTGTGAGATACACATGAGTATATGCTGTGTTAACGCAAACACTTTGGGATGTTTGGAAAGAGTAACATGAATGCATCATTGTCATTATTGTTGTATTCATTCTTATCGCTACAATTGTTGTTGTTGTTATTGTTGTTATCATCATCGCCATTAACATAATATCACATTACTCTCTTCAGGAGGGCGGTGACTGAATGGTTAAGACGCTCCTCTGCCCATACACAGTCCGTGAGGGTTTTTGACTGGAAAATCGAACTGAGTGTCCGAACCGCTCGGAGGAGACCGGAGAAACCGGCCGAGGTCCCGTGTGCAGCACGCACTTGGTGCACTGACAAAGAACTAGAGTTTTGCCCCCTGGCAAAATTACGCCGAAGAAATCCACTGACAGGTGCGGTATCAGTATCAGTAGCTCAAGGAGGCATCACTGCGTTCGGTCAAAACCATATACGCTACACCACACCTGCT
>JAAQRG010300622.1:0-15136 GCA_011634625.1 Babylonia areolata
TATCACATCACAGTCACTACAGTCACCACAGGGATTACTGCATGACTATCACATCACAGTCACTACAGTCACTGCAGGGATTGCTGCATGCATGACTATCACATCACAGTCATTACAGTCACCACAAGGATTACTGCATACATGACTTTCACATCACAATGAGTCACTACAGTCACCACAGGGATTACTGCATGCATGACTATCACATCACAGTAACCACAGGGATTACTGCATGACTATCACATCAGAGTCACTACAGGCACTGCAGGGATTACTGCATGCATGACTATCACATCACAATCACTACAGGGATTACTGCATGCATGACTTTCACATCACTGTCACGACAGTCACCACAGGGATTACTGCATGCACAACTATCACATCACAATGAGTCACTTCTGTCACACACAAACATATTCAACAACTGTCACATACAAACACACGAAAATCACAGAAAATACACCTACATAAACACAGATCACATAAACACCCACATACACACAGATCACAAAATCTCTCTAGCAGACACAGACACAGACATAGAGATAATACAAACACACACACCTGCAGAAACATTCACACACACAGATCACACAAACATTACTCCATGCACATACAGCACACACACACACACAACCACATAAAACACACACATACACACACACACATTAACAGATCACACACACACACACACACACATTATAATAACAACAGTTTATTTCTGTTGCACCTTTCATTTAAAAGACAATGATGCTCAAAGTACATCACATGAGTAAAATGCAACAAAAAGAAACATTTTATATGATATATACAAATCATTATGGGTAAATTTTCTTCAACTATTATCCTATGTGTACAACACACAGTCACCTCAACCAAATAGTGAAGTCTATATATCATCCACGTAATCATAATATCAAGCACCCATGCACACACAATCAAAAGCACACACACACACACACACACACACACACATCAACCCACACACTCAATCACTCACACACACACACTGTAAATATGCAAGAAGAAACATGAATTTGATTTTTTTTTTTTTTTTTTTTTAGAGAGAGACATTAGAAAGAAAAACCACAAACACAAATAGATGTATGTCATCTAAGATACAACCACACACACACATGACACCCACCATGTCAGGAATACGGCCCTGTGAAAAGTCCAGCAACACCCCTCTGTACGGCAGCTCAGGCCAGTCATCTATCTGCACACACACACACACACACACACACACACACTGTCATGTCTTCACAACACTGAGTGGTGACTGTGATGTCCTTGCAATATGAAAGTTCACTGTCATGTCATATCCTCAGTGAGCACTCAGGTTAGTATCAGACAGTGTACACACACACAGAGATCAGAGGATCAGACACTTGACAATGTTCACACAGAGATCAGAGGATCTGAACACAGAGATCAAAGGATCAGACAGTGAACACACTGAGATCAGACAGTGCAAACACACAGAGATCAGAGAATCAGTGTTTACACATACATAGATCAGAGGATCAGACAGTGTTCACAAAGAGATCAGAGGATCAGACAGTGTTCACACACACAGAGATCAGAGGATCAGACAGTATTCACACAGAGATCAGAGGTTCAGAGTACACAGAGATCAGACAGTGTTCACACACAGAGATCGAAGGATCAGACAGTGTTCACACACAGATCAGAGGATCAGACAGACAGATGGGCAGCAGACTGACCAACAAGGTAAGAATGTGGATGTGGACTGAAAGACTGACAGACAGACAGACAGATGGACGGCAGACTGACCAACAAAGTAGGTAAACAGATGTGGACTAAAGACTGACAGACAAATGGATAGACAGCAGACTGACCAACAAGGTAGGAATGTGGATGTGGTCGCCGTCTTTGTACAAGGACATCAGCTGCAGCAGTGTGGAGATAGCGTAGCCCAGTGACTCCAAAGTTCCACACACGATCTTCATCTGCATCACACACCTTCCAAGTCAACTTACACCTCAATGTTACAACACTATATTGTTACACTCACCTCAATTTTACAACACCCTATTCAGAGATGCTAACCCCTGTCAAGTGTCTGTAGGAACAATCAGGAAATTTGGTAGAAACACTCGGACTCCGAGCCACATCAGCAAATGTACATTCTATCTATATGGCTGACTTCTCTGTTTTGAGCCGCTTGTTTCTTCCTTGCACTCCATAACTTTATCCACCAGGCACAGACACTGTTTGACCAAAACACAACTTGATTTAGCCACCTCTCTTGTTTGGGCAAACGATTAAGCTAATTGTTCCACTCAATGCTGTTTCAATGTAAAAACACACACAATTAACTGAGCATCATCACATGAGACCAAGATTAGTAGTGACTGCCCTGGCCTAGTGATCGATATGTCTAGATTGTCTGGGTAATGTTACGACAGGAAAGCATGTTGAAAATGAACTTGTCAGAACAAATTTGATGTTGGCGTAAGATTGGGACAAACTGCGATCAAGCTTAACAAAATACAGCGAAACTGTAACAGTTGGCACCTCTGCATATTGTTACACTCACCATATATTACAGCACCATAATGTTACATTCACCTCAGTACTACAACACCATATTATTACACTCGCCTCAATCTTACAACACCATGTTGTTACACTCACCTCAATATTAAAACATCATGTTGTTACATTCACCTCAGTATTACAACACCATGTCAAACTCACCTCAATATTACAACACCATCATGTTATACTCACCTGAATACTAAAACACCATACTGTTACACTCACCACCCTATAGCAACACCATATTGTTACACTCACCACCCTATAGCAACATCATACTGTTACACTCACCACCCTATAGCAACACATTGTTACACTCACCACCCTATAGCAACACCACACTGTTACCCTCACCACCCTATAGCAACATCATACTGTTACACTTACCACCTTATAGCAACATCATACTGTTACACTCACCACCCTATAGCAACACATTGTCACACTCACCACCCTATAGCAACACACTGTTACACTCACCACCCTATAGAAACACCACACTGTTACACTCACCACCCTATAGCAACACCATACTGTTATACTCACCACCCTATAGCAATACCATACTGTTACACTCACCACCCTATAACAACACACTGTTACACTCACCACCCTATAGCAACACCATACTGTTACACTCACCATCCTATAACAACACACTGTTATACTCACCACCCTATAACAACACACTGTTACACTCACCACCCTATAGCAACACCATACTGTTACACTCACAACCCTATAACAACACATTGTTACACTCACCACCCTACAGCAACACATTGTTACACTCACCACCCTATAGCAACACCATACTGTTACACTCACGACCCTATAACAACACATTCTTACACTCACCACCCTATAGCAACACATTGTTACACTCACCACACTGTTACACTCACCACCCTATAGCAACACCATGTCAACAATCACCAAGAAAAAGTAACACTAACACTCTTAAAAGCAGACATCCCGAGATCTGGATACCAATTAATCCCCAGATTAAGCATGTCGCCTGTTTTGGGGTGATGGTCAGTCTTTAGTAATTGTTTTGGGGTGATGTTCAGTATATAGTCTCCTGTTTTGAGGTGATGGTCAGTCTTTAGTCACCTGTTTTGGGGTGATGGTCAGTCACCTGTTTTGGGGTGATAGTCACCTGTTTTGGGGTGATGGTCAGTCTTTAGTCACCTGTTTTGGGGTGATGGTCAGTCTTTAGTCTCCTATGTTGGGGTGATGGGCAGTTTATAGTCACCTGTTTTGGGATGATGGTCAGTTGAAAGTCATCTGTTTTGGGGTGATAGTCAGTTTATAGTCACCTGTTTTGGGGTGACAGTCAGTTTTTAGTTACCTGTTTTGGGGTGATGGTCAGTTTATAGCCACCTGTTCTGGGGTGACAGTCAGTTTGTGGTCACCTGATTTGGGGTAATAGTCAGTTTGTAGTCACCTGTTTTGGGGTGATGGTCAGTTTATAGGTCCCGTAGCCAGGACAGAGGCGGGAGGAGACGTGACAGATGATGTGGGGAACGTCGCGATCTGACAGTGACGTCAGCAGGTCCAGGGACAGAGTGACGCCTAGGGCCTCAAACCTGGACCTCCGCACGTTCCAAAGCTCTGCCACCTGACTGGGACACGCTGTGTCACACATCACACTGTCAGTATGACACACTGCGTCACACGTCACAATGTCAGTATAACAACATGCTGTGTCACACATCACACTGTCAGAATGAAGACACGCTGCATCACACATCACACTGTCATTATGATGACACGCTGTGTCACACATCACAATGTCAGTATAACAACATGCTGTGTCACGGATCACACTGTCAGTATGAAGACATGCTGCATCACACATCACACTGTCAGTATGACAACACACTGCATCACACATCACACTGTCAGTATGACGACATGCTGCATCACACATCACACTGTCAGTATGACAACATGCTGCGTCACATATTACACTGTCAGTACGATAACATGCTGTGTCATGCATCACACTGTCAGTATGATGACACACTGTGTCACACATCACACTGTCAGTATGATGACACACTGTGTCACGCATCACACTGTCAGTATGACGACATGCTGCGTCACACATCACAATGTCAGTATGACACGCTGCATCATACACCACACTATTAGTATGACAACATGCTGTTTCATGCATCACACGATCAGTATAATGACATGCTGATCGTACACATGACACTGTCAGTATGTCAAAACTGCGTCACACATCACACTGTCAGTATGATGACACTTCATTACACAACACATACTGTCAGAATGACATTTCATCACATACCTCACACTGTCAGCCAAACAACATGCTGTGTCACACACCTCACACTGTCAGTATGACCACATGCTGCACCACACACATCACACTGTCAGTATGACCACACGCTGTGTCACACACATCACACTGTCAGGATGACAACACGCTGTGTTACACACATCACACTGTCAGTATGACGACACACTGTGTCACACACATCACACTGTCAGTATGACGACACACAGTGTCACACAGCTCACACTGTCAGTATAATGACACGCTGTGTCACACAGCTCACACTATCAGTAAGATGACAGGCTGTGTCACACAGCTCACACTGTCAGTATGACGAGATGCTGTGTCACACACATCACACTGTCAGTATGATGACACACTGTCACACCCCTCACACAGAGGACTTATGGTGGCTGGGTGATGACAGAAAACAGACAGACAGACAGAGGACGTACGTTGGCCAGGTGAGGGCAAGATGAGGACGGTGAGGACGTGATTGATGAGGAAGGGTTTGCCCCCTCCCTGCACCATGCTCTGGGGCTGGGGCCACAACAGGTTCAGTTTCTCCTCCCTCAACACACCCTGCAGGGGGGAACAGTTCACGTCCACTCCTTCTGTATTCAGCTTCTGTCATCATCATTATCATCTTCACCATTATCACTATCATCAACATCTTCTGTCATCATCATTATTATCTTCACCATCATCACTATCATCAACATCATCACCATGATCATCATCACTATCATCATCATCACTACCACCATCATCATCACTATCACCATCATCATCACCATCGTCAACATCATCATCATCACTATCTGAAAACAGGGGGAGGAGAGGGGAGGGACTGACCTTAAAAATCATCATCATCACCATCGTCAACATCATCATCATCTAAAAACTGGGGGAGGGTGGGACCGACCTTAAAAATGGATAAGGGAGGGAGTGAAGAACTGACCTTAAAATTGGGGGAGGTGAGGGACGGACTGACCTCATAACCGGAGGAGAGAGTGAAGGACTGACCTTAAAATTGGGGGAGGGGAGGGATGGACTGACCTCATAACTGGAGGAGAGAGTGAAGGACTGACCTTAAAATTGGGGGAGGGGAGGGACGGACTGACCTCAACTGGAGGAAAGAGTGAAGAACTGACCTTAAAATTGGGGGAGGGGAGGACGGATTGACCTCATAACTGGAGGAGAGAGTGAAGGACTGACCTTAAAATTGGGGGAGGGGAGGGACGGACTGACCTCATAACTGGAGGAAAGAGTGAAGGACTGACCTTAAAACTGGGGGAGGGGAGGGACGGATTGACCTCATAACTGGGGGAGGGAGGGAGGAGCTGACCTTAAAATTGAAATTGGGGGAGGAGGGACTGATTGACCTCATAACTGGGGAGGAGGGAAGGACTGACCTTAAAACTGGGGGAGGGTGGGGAGAGAGGAGGGACTGACCTCAAAACTGGGAGAGAGGGGGAGGGACTGACCTCAAAACTGGGAGGGAGGGAGGTCAGTCCCTCAAAACTGGGGGAAAGGAGGACTGACCTCAAAACTCGGAGGAAGGGAGGGACTGACCTCAAAACTCGAGAGGAGGCAGGGACTGACCTCAAAACTGGGGGGGGGGAGGGAGGGACTGACCTCAAAACTGGGGATGGGAGGGAGGGACTGACCTCAAAACTGGGAGAGGGAGGGACGGACTGACCTCAAAACTGGGGATGGGAGGAACTGACCTTGAAACTGGGTAGGGGAAGAATGGAGGGACTGACCTCAAAAATGGGGGAGGGAGGGACTGACCTTAAAACTGGGGTAGAGAAGGAGGGATTGACCTTATAACTGGGTGGGAGAGGAAGGGAGGGACTGACCTCAAAACTGTGGGAGGGAGGTAGGGACTGACCTTAAAACTGGGGGAGAGAGAGAGAGGGAGGGACTGACCTTAAAACTGGGGGAGAGAGGGAGGAAGGGACTGACCTCAAAACTGGGGGAGGCAGGAAGGGACTGACCTCAAAACTGGGGGAGGGAGGAGAAGGGCTGACCTCAAAACTGGGGGAGGGAGGAAGGGGGAGGGAGGAAGGGACTGACCTTAAAACTGGGGGAGGGAAGGAGGGAGGGACTGACTTTAAAACTTGGGTGAGGGAGGGAGGGACTGACCTTAAAAATGATGAGGGGAGGGAGGGACTGACCTTAACTCACTCTGGATGACTAGTTCTCTCCCTTGCTTTTCCCTAGACGACCTATTTGTTAGGGTTAGGAAAAAATCAGAAAAAATACAAAACATAAAGTAACTGAATGAAACTCACTGTACTTGACCCACTGACCCCTCTCCTCACGTTATGTGAACGCCCACCCCCTCCCTCTTCACTGCTCTCAGAAGCTGAATCACTATCAGTACCTACTTGCTGGTAGCTTTCTTCACTACAAATACTTTATTCGTCTTCATCATCCTCGTCGATGTCGAAACCTTGAGTTCGAAGCATTTCAATCACTTCAGCAGTGGTAAAAGCCACTGTCGTGATCTAGTTTGCTCCAAAAATTTCCACTTGCATCACCTGCAACACCTTTTCGGTAAGTATGCAGATTAGCTTGTCGTGTGGGGTCCTGAACTCACTGGCTTGTTGTGGAGTATGTTTGTGTTGTTACGGAATCTCATGAAGAAACTTTCCATTCGACCCTTGACATAGTCGGAATGCCCAGTGTAGCTATGATTTTTATGCTACCCCATGACGAAAATGTGGAAAAAATTTTAATTGTCGAAACTGCTATAGTGTTCCGTCGTCCAGAACGCTACCTTATATCAGGAACGCTATAGCATTCCATTGTCCGGAGTAAGTTAAAACTTGGGGAGAGCAAGAGGGACTGACCTTAAAACTAGGGGAGGAAAGGATGGATGGACTGGCCTTAAAATGGGGAAGAAGGGAGTGAGGGACTGACCTTAAAACTGGAGGAGGGAGGGACTGACCTTAAAACTGGGGGAGGGGAGGGAAGGGGAGGCAGTTCCATCAGAAGCTCCATTCAGCATGGCGCTGCCAGACGGACAGCTGTCAAAGCGCACCAGGTTGGCCTTGCTGCCAGGAACTGTCATCACAAACATCACACACATCACACTATGTCACATCACACCACACCATGTCACACCACACCGCACTGCACCATGTCATGTCACACCACACCACATCACACCACACCACGTCACACCACACCAAGACACCACACCGTCACACCACTACACACACCATGAAACTCAACAACACTACATGTCAAACCACACCATAATGTACCACACCACGACATGTCACACCACACCATGTCATACCACGTGATGTAACTTCATGACATGCTACACCATGTCACACACCACACCATGACAAACACCAAGACACAGCACACCATGTCACTTCATGACAAAACACACCATGACACACACCACACCATGTTACACCACACCATGTCACACATCAAAACACACCATACCATGTCACTTCATGACACACCACACCATGTCAAACACCAAGACACACCATACCATGTCACTTCGTGACACAACACACCGTGACCCACATCACACCATACACCACACCAAGACACACCACACCATGTCACACACCAAGACACACTACACCATGTCACTTCAGGACACAACACACTATGACACACACCACACCATGACACAAACCAAGACACACCACACCATGTTACTTCATGACACACTACACCATGTCACACACTCATGAAACACCACACTATGTCACACCACAAGACACCACACCATGTCAGACCACCCACTGTCACACCATGACACACCACACCACACATTGTCGCAGCACATCCTGTCACATCAAACCATGTCACACCTCACCACACCAAGACACACCACATCCTGTCACACCTCACCACACCACACCAAGACACCACACCATGTCACACAAAGACATACCACACCATACCATGTCACACAATGACATACCACGCCATGACACACAACACCCTGTCACACCTCACCACACCACATCAAGATACCACACCATGATACACCATGTCACACAAAGACATACACCATACCATGCCACACCACACCATGTCACACAATGACATACCACACCATGACACACAACACCCTGTCACACCTCACCACACCACACCATGACACACCATGTCACACAAAGACATACCACACCACACCATGTCACATGATGACATACACACCATGAAACACCACACACTGACGCACCACACCATGACATACCAGATCCTGTCAAACCACACTGTATCAACACACACACCACACCATACAACACACCACACCATGACACATAAGAAAGAGAGAGAGAGAGTGTGTGTGTAGTGAGGAATACTGACTGGGGTGCAGTCCATTAGCCAGGTCCCCCCCAGCAGCCAGGTCTGTGGTGTGGTGACGCGGAGCCTTCAGGGCCTGCACCAGGTCCTCTCTGTCCCCTGCCAGGTCATGGCTGGTTTGACCCACCTGTTCCCTGCACCACATCACATCACATTACATCACACCACACCACATCACATCTCATCACATCTCTGTCCCCTGCCAGGTCATGGCTGGTCTGACCCACCTGTTCCCTGCACCACATCACATCACATTACATCACACCACATCACACCTCTGTCCCCTGCCAGGTCATGGCTGGTCTGACCCACCTGTTCCCTGCACCACATCACATCACATCACATTACATCACACCACATCACATCTCATCACATCTCTGTCCCCTGCCAGGTCATGGCTGGTCTGACCCACCTGTTCACTGCACCACATCACATCACATTACATTACATCACACCACACCACACCTCATCACATCTCTGTCCTCTGCCAAGTCATGGCTGGTTTGACCCACCTGTTCCCTGCACCACATCACATCACATCACACCACACCACACCACACCACATCACATCTCTGTCCCCTGCCAAGTCATGTCTGGTCTGACCCACCTGTTCCCTGCATCACATCACACCACACCACACCAAACCACACATCATATCAAAACACACATCACATCACACACCACATCAAATCACATCACACCACATCACACACTGCATCAAATCACAAATCACATCACATCACACATAAACACACGCATCACACAGACAAACACACACACACACAAACATATAGTTACAGGACAGTTGTCCTGACCTCAAACACACACAATATATTTTGCCTTTTTTGTCATGGCCTCTACTTTTCTGCTCCATTCACCATACTTGGAGGAAGTGAATACTTTAAATGATACCCAACACACATTACCCTGGGCACTGATCAGACTTATGTGTATCCCATCACTTACCCTGGTCTGTGTATTCCGTCATTAACCCTGGTCTGTGTAACTCGTCACTTACCCTGGTCTGTGTATCCCATCACTTACCCTGGTCTGTGTATCCCATCACTTACCTTGGTCTGTGTATCCCATCACTTACCCTGGTCTGTGTATCCCATCACTTACCCTGGTCTCAGTTCAGACCTCTGTATCCCATCATTTACCATTGTCTGTGAATCGCATTACTTACCCTGGTCTCAGTTCAGACCTACGTGTATCCAATCACTTACCCTGGTTTGTGCATCCCATCACTTATTCTGGTCTCAGTTCAGACCTCTGTGTATCTCATCACTTACCCTGGTCTCAGTTCAGACCTCTGTGTATGTCATCACTTACCCTGGTCTCAGTTCAGACCTCTGTGTATGTCATCACTTACCCTAGTCAGTGTATCTCATCACTTACCCTGGTCTGTGTATCTCATCACTTACCCTGGTCTCAGTTCAGACCTCTGTGTATCCCATCACTTATCCTGGTCTGTGATTCCCATCACTTACCCTGGTCTGTGTCCTGTCACTTACCCTGGTCTGTATATCCCGTCACTGACCCTGGTCTGTGTATCCCATCACTGAACATAGGGCTCAGATCTCATCACTTACCCACTGGACACCGTCAGTTCAGGGTCGGCTCCAAAGGCCAGCAGTTCCTCCACCACAGAGCGATCTCCCCTGCGTACAGCCTCCTGCAGGGGGGTCAGGCCGGCATTATTGTACTGGTTGACATGGGCACCCCGGGCTGCAAAACCATGTGCAGCATAGGTCAGCCCCGGGTGTGGGTCATATAGTCAGGTCAGCCCTGGGTGTGGGTCATGTACAGTCAGGTCAGCCCTGGGTGTAGGTGTGGATCATGTGCAGTCAGGTCAGCCCTGGGTGTGGGTGTGGGTCATATAGTCAGGTCAGCCCTGGGTGTGGGTCATGTACAGTCAGGTCAGCCCTGGATGTGGGTCATGTACAGTCAGGTCAGCCCTAGGTGTGGGTCATGTACAGTCAGGTCAGCCCTGGGTGTGGGTCATGTACAGTCAGATCAGCCCTGGATGTGGGTCATGTACAGTCAGGTCAGCCCTGGATGTGGGTCATGTACAGTCAGGTCAGCCCTGGGTGTCGGTCATGTACAGTCAGGTCAGCCCTGGGTGTGGGTCATGTACAGTCAGGCCAACCCTGGATGTGGGTTAGTGTGGGGGCCACTACCACCAGGCACCTAGCCATTCTCTGGCCATGGAGAAAATAGTGTCAGTGAACATCCATTCTTCACACACATCTGCCAGAAATGACCTTCCCATGACTTCACCAACCTGCCAGGGATGACAGGCAATGTAGGTGTAGATACTGCTGGGTGAAGCAAACAGCTGTGTGTTACATACCACAGTGTAGACACTGCTGGGTGAAGCAAACGGCTATATGTTACATACCACAGACAGTGTAGACACTGCTGGGTGAAGCAAACAGCTGTGTGTTACATACCACAGGCAGTGTAGACACTGCTGGATGAAGCAAACAGCTGTGTGTTACATACCACAGACAGTGTAGACACTGCTGGATGAAGCAAACAGCTTTGTGTTACATACCACAGGCAGTGTAGACACTGCTGGGTGAAGCAAACAGCTTTGTGTTACATACCACAGACAGTGTAGACACTGCTGGATGAAGCAAACAGCTTTGTGTTACATACCACAGGCAGTGTAGACACTGCTGGGTGAAGCAAACAGCTTTGTGTTACATACCACAGACAGTGTAGACACTGCTGGATGAAGCAAACAGCTTTGTGTTACATACCACAGGCAGTGTAGACACTGCTGGGTGAAGCAAACAGCTTTGTGTTACATACCACAGACAGTGTAGACACTGCTGGATGAAGCAAACAGCTTTGTGTTACATACCACAGGCAGTGTAGACACTGCTGGGTGAAGCAAACAGCTTTGTGTTACATACCACAGACAGTGTAGACACTGCTGGATGAAGCAAACAGCTTTGTGTTACATACCACAGGCAGTGTAGACACTGCTGGGTGAAGCAAACAGCTTTGTGTTACATACCACAGACAGTGTAGACACTGCTGGATGAAGCAAACAGCTTTGTGTTACATACCACAGGCAGTGTAGACACTGCTGGGTGAAGCAAACAGCTTTGTGTTACATACCACAGACAGTGTAGACACTGCTGGATGAAGCAAACAGCTTTGTGTTACATACCACAGGCAGTGTAGACACTGCTGGGTGAAGCAAACAGCTTTGTGTTACATACCACAGACAGTGTAGACACTGCCGGGTGAACCAGACTGCTCTTTTACATATACCACAGACAGTGTAGACACAGACAGACAGACAAGCAGATACTCACAGCACAGACAGACAGAGACAGACACAGAGATGCAGTCACAGCACAGACAGACAGAGAGACAGACAGAGAAAGAGAGTTAGTCACTGCACAGACAGATAGACAGACAAAGAGAGGTAGTCACAACACAGACTGACAAAGAGGTTTTCACAGCACAGACAGAAAAAGAGAGGTAGTCACAGAACAGAGAGACAGAGAGAGAAAGAGGAAGTCACAACACAGACAGACAGAAAAAGAGGTAGTCACAGCACAGACAGACAGAGAAAGAGAGGTAGTCACAGCACAGACAGACAGACTGGCTGAGAAAAAGGTAGTCACAACACAGACAGAGAAAGAGAGGTCGTCAACACAGACAGACAAAGAGGCAGTCACAGCACAGACAGACAGAGAGACAGAGAAAGAATGGTAGTCACAACACTGACAGACAGAGAGACAGAGAAAGAATGGTAGTCACAACACTGACAGACAGAGAGACAGAGAAAGAATGGTAGTCACAACACAGACACACAGATAAAGAATGGTAGTCACAACACAGACAGACAGAGAAAGAGGGAGTCACAGCATAGAGAGACAGACAGACAGAGAAAGAGTGGCAGTCACAACACAGACAGACAGACAGAGAAAGAGATAGTCACAACACAGACTGACAGATAGAGAAAGATGTAGTCACTGCACGGACTGACACAGTGACAGGGAAAGAGTTAGTCACAGCACAAAGAGACAGACAGACAGAGAAAGAGTAGTAGTCACAACACAGACAGACAGACAGAGAAAGAGGTAGTCACAGTGCAGACAGACTGACAGAGAAAGAGGTAGTCACAGCGCAGACAGACAGACTGACAGAGAAAGAGGTAGTCACAGCGCAGACAGACAGACTGACAGAGAAAGAGGTAGTCACAGTGCAGACAGACAGACTGAACAAGAGGTAGTCACAGTGCAGACAGACTGACAGAGAAAGAGGTAGTCACAGCGCAGACAGACAGACTGACAGAGAAAGAGGTAGTCACAGTAAAGACAGACAGACTGACAGAGAAAGGTAGTCACAGTAAAGACAGACAGACAAAGAGGTAGTCACAGCACAGACTGACAGAGAAAGAGGTAGTCACAGCACAGACAAAGAGGTACTCACAGCACAGACAGACAGACAGAGGGACAGACAAAGAGGTACTCACAGCACAGACTGACAGTCAAAGAGGAACTCACAGCACAAACAGAGGGACAGACAAAGAGGTACTCACAGCACAGACACTGCACCATGTCTCTGTTTCCATAGCTGGCGGCCCAGTGCAGGGGGGTGCTGTGTGTGTCCTCACTGTCCACCATGTTCACCTCCACCCCCGCTGCCAGTAACTGACACACCCGACCCAGGCTGTAACACACCACACACCACATCAGTCATCACTGTAAGTGTAACACATCACACACCACATCAACCATCACAGTAACACCACATCAAGTCAACCATCACTGTAACACATCACACATCGTCACAACATCATCACTGTAACATCACAACACACACTGTAACATAGCAAGACTGGCTGTAACAGCATATAACACACGACAGTGTTGTAAGCAGAGGGCAGTGTGAAGCACTGACTTGGACTGGGCTGTGGCCTGCAGCAGTTCCTGGTTGAACACAGAGCGCATGGTGGGCGGGGCACCATCCAGGGGCAGCTTGCCGTCAGCACTGGGCACACAGGGGTCTGCTCCGGCCGACAGCAAGGCCCGCACCTTGTCCTGCTTGCCCAGCTGTCATCATACATCATCAATACATCATACATCACACATTGCATCCTATATCACCTTGTCCTGCTTGCCCAGCTGTCATCATACATCATCAATACATCATACATCACACATTGCATCATATATCACCTTGTCCTGCTTGCCCTGCTGTCAACATACATCACACAATACATCATACATCACCTTGTCCTGCTTGCCCAGCTGTCAACATACATCATCAATACATCATACATCACACAATACATCATACATCACCTCGTCCTCTACCCAGCTGTCAATACACATCACACAATACATCACACATCACCTTGTCCTGCTTGCTCAGCTGTCAACACACATCAAACAGTACATCATACATCACCTTGTCTTGACTGCCCAGCTGTCAACATACATCATCCATACATCATACATCACCATGTCCTGCTTGCCCAGCTGTCAACATACATCAAACAATACATCATACACCACCTTGTCTTGTCTGCCCAGCAGTCAACATACATCAATACATCACACATCACCTTGTCCTCTGCCCAGCTGTCAACATACATCATCAATACATCATATATCACCTTGTCTTTGTCTGCCCTGCTGTCAACATACACCATCAATACATCATACATCACCTTGTCTTCTTTGTCCAGCTGTCAAAATACATCATACATCACTCTGTCCTGTTTGCCCAGCTGTCAACATGCATCACACAATACATCATACATCGCCTTGTCCTCTGCCCAGCCGTCAATATACATCACACAATACATCACCTTGTCTTATTAACATCATGATAATTTGATTTGCCACTGGTACATTGCTGTGTCCCTTATTGTATAGCTGC
>JAAQRG010300624.1:0-15136 GCA_011634625.1 Babylonia areolata
CACACACACACACACACACACACACACACACACACACACACACACACACACACACACACTGTCGAGAGACTGCTCAGAGTTTTGTCGATATTCAGAGACCCTGACCGACAGGCGTGATAGCCGAGTGGTTAAAACGTTGGACTTTCAAATTGAGGGTCCCGGGTTCGAATCTCGGTAACGGCGCCTGATGGGTAAAGGGTGTAGATTTTTCCAGTCTCCCAGGTCAACATAATTATGTGTAGACCTGCTTGTGCCTGAACCCCCTTCGTGTGAAGAGCAAATACGCACATTAAAGATCCTGTAATCAATATCGGCATTCGGCGGGTTTTGGAAACAAGAACATACCCAGCATGCACACTCCCAAAAACAGAGTATGGCAGCCTACATGGCAGGGTAAAAATGGTCATATATGTGAAAGGCCACCCGTGTAAAAACGAGTGAACGTGGGAGTTGCAGCCCACGAACGAAGAAGAAGTTTCCCTGATATCACGGTTTTTTCCACATCCCCTCCAAAATGATGCCTATTTACCACATGACACTTGCCAACGTGGTGATCGGTTCTGAGCATAAAGTCTATCCGATAAAGGCTGGGGAGGTTGTTTTTTTCTTTGTTTTTTTTCCCTGCCCCATCATCTGCAGCACGGTTTCAGTGGCATTACTCCCACGCCGCTCATTTAGATTCCCCCATACACGACCACACCCAGGTTCGTCCGTCGCAGTCCACAGGGAGCCGTCAATGTTAGGTCGCCAGGAGGCCACGCACCAGAGGAGACCTTGCACTGCTGCTGAGTCACTTCGGTGGTGTTCAGTGGTGCCTGTTCTGATTTAACATACGAAGGACACCACCAACTAAGCCCCCTACTAACGACAATAGTCGCGGATCCAGACTGAGTGAGCGTCTCTCCCAGAGTGGAGACCGCCACCACGTCCCTCAAACAACAGCCTCCCATGAATCTGCCGACACTGAAGACATTGACAGGACTCACCCCAAGCACAGAAGTGGAGGGGTATCGAAACTGAGGTCACCATGTGAGCAGGGCATGAAAGGCCACAGACTTTGGGACTGTTTTGTTTTATATTGATGATGATGAAGGAGGAGAAGGATGACGATGACGATGACAATGTTGCTGTGGAGGTCCATTTTGGTTTGGGACTGCGTGACAAGGCTGTACTCTACGCTTCCTGTCATAATGATATCCCGGCGTTAACCAAGCCCAAGAGATACCTTGCAGTGCTGGTCAGGTAATTAGAGCAACACACCCAAAGACGCATCTTTGAAGTGGATGACACTCAACTGTGTGGTCCCAGGCTCCCCATTTAAACCCACAGCACACTCTGGGTAGGAGCAGGCCACGGGCTGAAAAACCCACCTCCGCTGGGATTTGAACCCACGTCCTCCCACCCGTCAGTCCGCGACGCTAACCACTTAACCACAGCGGCTGGTGCATGTATATATATTTGTGTATCTATCAGAGAGGATTTCTTTTGCAGAATTTTGCCAGCAGGCAACTCTTTTATTGACGTGGATTCTTTTTCAGTGTGCCAGGTGCATGCTGCACATGGAACCTCCATTTATTGTCTCATCTGAATGACTAGACGCTCAGTTTGATTTTTCCAGTCAAAACTGGGAGAAAGGGCTAGAGCAGGAATCACAGACACTGTCTTGGCAAATGTGTATCTTAACCATTTTGCCACCTTCCTGTTGTTCAAAATCACAGTTGAAAATCTGTGTGTGTGTGTGCATGCGTGCGTGCGTGTGTGCGTGTGTCTGTGTCTGTGTGTGTCTGTGTCTGTGTCTCTGTGTCTGTGTGTCTGTGTCTGTGTGTGTTCTAAAACAAAACAGAACAAGAGAGGCAAGGCCTTCAAGACTCACTTGTAATACACTTTTTTAAAAATCTAATCGTTAAAATGTGTTCTGTATTTGTTATTATAAAGCTTCGGGTTAAAAAAACAAAAAAAAGAAAAGAAAAAAGAAAAAAAAGTCCTGACGGCAAATTCGAACACCACATTTTCAGGTGAGAAGAAACTGTCTTACCCATTACACTATCATGACTCCTTAACTGACGTTCTAAAATTTAATATTTAAACATGCTTATTTCAAGGGCGATAAATCAATTGCGGTATTCACAGTGAGAACGCTGTTTAAATCATATTATTCTGGTGTATCTTGGGCATTCAAAAAATCTTTAAGGGCAATCAAAAATTCTTTTAAGTCGGCGGTAAAGGAGACGTGGCTATCGCCACAATCACACTGCAACGTTTAGCCGTCTTCTCTGGATCTAGATAGATGTACAAGTTTAGTTACACCCGCCAGGAATGTAGTACGACACGGTCGAGTCAATTTTTCTTTTATGTTCATTCTAGTTTTATAGTTTTAAAGTTGATGTAAAAATTGAGTATTTTGTTAAACTAATAACATGTAGAGCCAAGTACAAGTACTTCCTAAACGTTGTATGAAGTGAAAAGGACTTCATTTTGAGAAAAGTCAAGACTGGAAATTTTTACGTTTCATCAAGGGTATTAACTCTCATGGTTTATTATTTTTAACCGTGAATTCTGACTGATTTTGTTGATATTGTTATGGCAGTATGGGGAATAATCCAGTAAATGATGAGGCGTTCACAAATCTTTCGCAGAATAAATAATTAATGGTCTCCTTCTCCAACTTTCCATCACATGTTATCGTGTATTGTTGATTAAATTTTGTATTGAACGGGCAAGTCAAACATCTTGAACTTGAACAAAATGGCATCCTTCGTTCACGAGAAATATGAGCATGCGCTTTGAATATGTATAAATATGTGTAAACAACTGATTTTTGCCCATGACCTTAAGGGCTCAGCCAATAGATCTATAAAGTCCACGCGAAGTATTGATTTTAGTATTTTCCAAAAAAGACCAGGGCGAACGAACATAGTGAAAGCCCTGTACACTGAGAGTAAAAAACACAAGCTTTTTATGTATTGAGTATAATTTCAAAATGTAATGTTTAAGATGAGAAAGATCAGTTTAAAGCAAATTAACACCCCTAGCATTAATTACAGGTTAATTTCCCTTTTTTACTATCTGCACCAAATACATGCAAAATAAATATAACTTCCATGCTTAGCAAAAGAAGTTCCTGTTTGAACAAAAAATGATAAAAATGACTGCTCTTGTTGTTGTGTCAGAATATCAGATCAAAGTGCCAAGTTTAGAGAATTAAAAAAATAAACAGTAAATTCAGTTTGCATATAATCTGGCTTCTTTTTTTATTTTTTTGTGCCCATCCCAGAGGTGCAATATTGTTTTAAACAAGATGACTGGAAAGAACTGAATTTTTCCTATTTTTATGCCAAATTTGGTGTCAACTGACAAAGTATTAGCAGAGAAAATGGCAATGTTAAAGTTTACCACGGACACACACACGCACATACACACACACACACACACACACACACAACCAAACACCGGGTTAAAACATACTCACCTTGTTTACACAAGTGAGTCAAAAATGAATGCACTGACATGAAAATATTAACTCTGAAAAAACATATTCAATATTGGCAGCCATTGTAAGATGCTTATAAAACTGCTTGCTTTGATCTTTTTTTAGACAACAGTTGAAAAGGACTGGCGAAGTAGCATACTTCAGACTGAAACAATTTCATGCCCAAAACTAGCAGGAAACAGAATGTGATCATGGTGGTTTTCACCTTCCCTGAGAGTTCCATTGTTGAACATTTGCTGGCACACATCTTGCACTTATCTTTTGATCCTGGAAATAATTGCATACAACAGTGTTTGAAGACAGTTTGCATATTATTCATTCACTTGATAAAAGCTGATTTAACCAAATGAAACAGATTCTATAATTTCTCTCTCTCTCTCTCTCTCTCTCTCTCTCTCTCTCTCTCTCTCGATATATATATATATATATATATATATATATATATATATATATATATATATATATATATATAAGACTGGGAGCACAAATATAAAGGGAGCAAGTTTATGTCCCCCCTATCTATATTTCCCCAGTGTATGTTCCCCCTGGCCTATGTATGTTCAATCATGCATACACTTTTGGGTACTAGTCAGCAATGGTCAGTGGTAAGCAGTGGTGGTCATTAGTCTGCAGTGGTGAGTGGTTGGCAGTGGTCAGTGATCAGTGGTTGTAGTGGTCAGGACGTCATAATGATGTGCAAATGTGCGAAGATTTTTGCACTGTGGTCAGTAGTGGTCAGTAATGGTCAGCAGTGGCAAGAAATGGTCAGCAATGGCCAAAAGTAGTCAATTATGGTCAGCCAATGGTCAAATCCTGCTAAGACATCCTAATAATGCATAACCACCACAAAGTGATGCAAGATGAACTCTGATAGTGTGTTAGTAGTGGTCAAGCGGTGGTCAAACACCTGCTATGACATAATAATGGACAGATGTAACAGAATAACGCAGTCTAAACACCTTTGGGTCATGGTCAATAGTGGTCAGCAATAGTCCTAGATAGTGGTCAGCAATAGTCCTAGACCTGGGGTATCAGACCTGGGGGAACTTAGACCTAGCTGAAAGAAAATTTGGGGGAACATAGACCTGCAGGAAACACAGAGCTGACCCATATATATATACATGTGTGTGTGTGTGTGTGCGCGCGCGCGTGCGTGTGTGTGTGTGTTTATATGCTATCATATGGACATATTTTTCGAGAGATGAATGCTGAAAATGTCTCTAAAGAATAATCTTGAACCGGAGCTTGTAGCGATAGGAGTTAGAACAGATTTGTTTCAGTAACTACAGCAAATTTGAAGCAAGATTTTTAGTTTCAATCTGCTTTATGTTCGTTTGTTTTCAAAGTAACTCTAGATCAAACTGCTTCCTTAACATCAATAACATGAATTGTACTCCTAACATCTCCATCCACCCAGAAAGACCTGAACATTAGTTATAAAACAGTGAAAAACATTTCCTGGAGTCAAAACAATCAGAATTTTACATATGAAATGGTATCCACACCAAAGGCCAATAAAAAGATGACTCATGGGTTTTTCCCTTGTACTTGGTTTTCCAGAGGAAATGTTATACCTATGTTTGATTCTACCTTGTTTGAATGAATATGTCATGTTGCCAACACTGCTGCATTTGTAGGTTTACTGAAGATTTACATTACTCATGCTGAATGAATAATCTTGTAACCTATCTGTAATCTCTATGTTGTTATTGTTGTTTTGTATGCATGTGTGTGTGCTTAAATGCTTAGAAAAAACCATAACAAAGACAATAATGTACACGTCCATGAGTTTATGACAACATCTAAGTTGATACTCTCAACATAACATGCACATGTCATTGGTTTCTGTATCTAATAATACAAAGCTTTGGGGGGAAACAATGTTACTAGAAGGTTTGAACCAAGCACATTCGGTTCGAGTATAAACAGACTTACAGCAATAAAGCACAGCCAACAATGAGTCAAAAATTAACATTCAAATTTGTGTTGCTTTTTGGCATGACAAATCAATTACTGTATTTGTGGTGATAACGCCAATTAAATTATGTTTTTTTGGTATATCTCGATTATCTAAGAAATTCTTAAAGTATGTAGTAAAGACAACGCTGCCATAGCTTCAGGTGCACCACATGTAGCCATTTTCTCCAGATCTGCATATTCAACAGACTTACAGAAACAACAATGCGGTCCATTCAATTTCTCTTTTATGTTCATTCCAATTAATTCAGTATCCACCTTAAAATATTCATTTGCAATAAACACATTGATGGTATTGTTAGTGTCACTGTATGTGTTCTGTCCAGATTTTGTATTTCTTTTCTTTTAATTGTGAACAAAAAATACAAGGTCAGGCCCTCTTCAAACCCAAACATAAAGTTTCATATTCTGAATCTGGATCCTTAACGAAATAAACTGTTGATGATCGGAAATACAGCTTAATCTGGAAGACTTACAACCTGTTTTTGGTATAACTGTGAAGATTTTTTCCCACTATGTTTAATCCACATTTGGTTTTGGCAGACTAAGTATTTCCAGAGAAATTGACAACGTTAAAGTTTATCATGAACACACAAACATACAGACAGACACAGACACAGACACACATAGAGACAACCAAACACTGGGTTATTAGATAGACTCACATTGTTTACACAAGTGAGTAAAAAACATTATTTCAAAACAGTCTCAATCCATAGTAAACAGATATGTGTTTCATACAAGTTTTTGATTGTATCTGTATTCAAATAACTCAATCACTGAGCTTCACTTTTCATGTGCAGATATATCATCATATAAACTGAACATTTTACTGTGTGTGTCTATGCATGAGTAGCATTGTTATACATTAGCATTAAAGTACTGTACACTAAACACTGTCATATCCAAAAACCTGTTTCAATGATAGTATGTTACTGTCAACCATGCCTGCACAGGCATACATCAAAAACGAAGCAACCTGCATGATACTTTTTTTCTCTAAAAACACTTTTTTTAATCATGAAATAAATATTTAGTACGTGCATAACTGTAACTAATCTGTAGTCACTTTCATATTTTTTTTGTTTCAGCCCTTAAATGGCCCCTTTGCAGTTGGCTGGGATATAGCAACATAATCTGACTCTTTCTGTTTAAAATTTGAAGGCAAGTGTAACCATTAAGTATGGTGTAAAACACTGAGGACAGAGTTCAATATGATAGTTAAAACTTGTTAATGTAAATCCAGATGGGTTTCAAAAATGCAGAAAGCCCAGGATAAACATTTTTTTCTTCTTATTAATAATTAAGGCACCGTGAAAAAAAAATGATAAAGTCAATAATAAAACCAACCCTTGAGAAGACATCTGTCACAGTAGATGTGTCCACAGCTGGTGATGTGGAAGGGGGTGCCTTTTCCAGGCTGAAGGAAACATATATTGCAATGAAGCCAGTCTGCCATCAGTGGGTGCACCGTATTAACAGGGCAGTTGATCACCTAAAAATTGTTAACAACAAAGACATGCACATGAATATATGTACAAGATTCAATATTCTTTATATATAAAGACAATAGAGGAGAAGCTTGTGTCTATGAGTTATAACCAAAAAATAAAAGAAGCTATATGGTTCAAAGTACAACAATATTAATTACAATAGTTTACATTCATTCACATAGTCACGTATGTTTTGCTTTACATATTTGCAATATAGTTATGTATGTTTTCCTTTACATATTTGCAGTAGTGTAGCATATTCCTTGACTTTTAAACATAAGTCTGATTTGCACCTCTGGTATTAAGCCCATATTCATATTACTATCTTTGGGAGCACAGCCACTGTAAGGAAGTAAACAATTTTTTTTAATCAAATATTAAGCGCTTATCAGTTGTCATTTCCCATGAATGATTAAACTGAGACAGAATCACTCCATCCAGTTTTAACCATGAAATTCATTTATAAAATAAAGTTTATGAAGACTGTAAGTCTGTAACTCTGTCTGATGCTGTTTTCCCCATCTTGCTGCTTGTGCAGTGAATTACTAATGGTATTCAATCAAGTTAAGCTTACCTTATCATACTCAATGCCCTTCTAACTCTCACCCTTATTATTGGATTCAAACTGTAACTACAGAACTCAAACAAAGCTCCATTTTAATATGCATATTGGCATAATCTGTGTTATGTCCCCACATGCAAAAGTAAAATAATTCAGTAACATCATACACTCAATCAAAATATGTACTGGTGCCCACAGGAACTTGAAACACATTTAAAATATTTTCAGTTAATCAGACTTTAATCTTTAAATCACAAAGCATATGCCACATGTCCTCTTTAACCCTTTCACTGCTGACTATTGAAGATAATGACTTTTGTGCTATGCAAAGCAAAATACAAAGTATTTGAATTTGGTATTTGAATGTACAGTTTGTCAACACAACATCTGCACAGGATGGCTAACTGACAAAACTTAGACAAGCAATACACCAACTTCCATAGAACTGACTTAAACAACATTGACGGGCGTTGAGGGGTTGAAGCATCAGACTTTCAATCTGAGGGTCCATGGTTCAAATCTTGGTAACAGCGCCTGGTGTGTAAAGGGTACAGATTTTTCCAATCTCCCAGGTCAATATATATGTGCAAACCTGCTAGTGCCTGAACCCCCTTCATGCAGAAGATCAAATATGCATGTTAAAGATCCTGTAACTCAAGAAACAAGAATATATCCACCATGCACACCCCTGAAAACGGAGTATGGCTGCCTACATGGCTGGGTAAATAAAAAAGGTGGTCATACATGCAAAATGTTACATGTCTGAGTGTGTATGTGTGCATGTCTGAAATCTTAATTGAATAACACAAGCAATGAATGATGAGTGCCCAATGGCAGCTGTCAGTCGGCTCTACTCAGGTAGGCAGCCTATTGTGCAAATGACCCTGAGTTTGTAAAGCACTTAGAGCTGACGGAGTATAGACACTATACAAATTTCCAAATCAAATAAAATCAAATATATGCTTTCACTTTGGTCAAGTTTTTAAAAGTTTTCATCAAAAAGCAGATAGGACTGGTGTCCCAGGATAATCAGTGGAGTTTAGGCTGTTCAGGGTTATTATTGTCCAATGTTGTTCTTAGCTTAAATTGAAATTTTAGTTCAAAGCCACAGTGGCAACGAGATCCTGCCCAGAGTTCAGTCAGTTATGGATTTAAATGGAAAGACTGGAACCACACAACTAGTACCATCCACCTCATGGATGCATCTTTGGTGGACCAGCACTGCAAGTGTCTGTATCTCTCAGGCCTGGTTAACACTGGAATATCATTCAAAATGGAAGTGTAAAGTACAGCCTTGTCACATAATCCCAAACCTAAAATGGACCTTCTCAACAGCATCATCATCATCATCATTTTCATCATGCATCATCAATATAAGATAATTAAAATCTGTGGCCTTTCATGCCCTGTTCCAGTGGTGACCTCACTTTCAATACCCCTCCACTTTCATGTATGGGGTGGGTCCTGTCAGTCTTCAGTGTCAGCAGATTCATGGCGTCTGTCGTTGGAGGAACATGGTGGCAGTCTCCACTCTGCTCTGGATGGGATGCTCAGTGTGTCTGGCTCCATTAATAGACAATTATTGTCGTCAGTAGAGGGCTTAGTAGATGAAGTCCTGTGTATATCAGAACAGGCACAAATGAACACCATTGAAGTGACTCATAGGCACTACAGGCCCCCCTTTGCTGTGTGATCTAGTGACGTAACATAGATGGTTCCCTGTGGACCAACGATGCTGGGACTGCAACAGACAAACCCGGGTGTGGCTGTGTATGGGGGACTCAGAATGAGCAGCTGTGTGGGAGTATTGCCACTGGAACAGTGCAGATGATGGGGCAGCAAATACTTTTTATCTTTTGAAGAAAGAATTTGTATTTCATAGCATTGGTCAGCTGCAGCGTGAGGATGACCCCATGACTCAGTCTCACTTCTTATTCTTCATTCATGGGCTTTGACTGATGTTTACTTGGACATACAAGTGGGCTTCTATGTGCATGGCTGTTTTTCTCCAAGTAGGCAGCCATACTCAGGGTTATTTTCAATCTTTCATCAGGTAATCTCCAGGGCCATCAGAAAGCCTGTCTTTCCCTAATGTATCCACGAAGTAAGGGCTCATCTCAAGATACTCCAAGACAGTGAATGGTGGACTACAGTGATAAGCAAACTCTCCACTCCCAGTGCTGATGGAAAGTCATGGACATCACAAGAACCACAGGCACTTAGCAAGGAAGGAAATCTGGCATCACCCTCAGACTACTGGCTGCATTGATTATAATGCACTGAGGTGCAGCCAACAGCAGTTTTGTCCCTCAAGTACCTAAAGTGGGGATTGGTGAGCCTCTATCACCATTAGCTTTGTCATCATCTAAATAATAAGGGTCTTGACAAACTGTGACATGGGACCTGCATATAAATAGATATATAATGGAGATAGACAGATAGATAAACAGATATACAGATACATACATACAGACAGACAGCAATAATTAATTACTTTTTCCCCAGTACCCACAGTGCGGACTTGACAATCACTTAAGTGATGGGGCAGTTTCTATGTCCACATCGGCAGGAGTTCTCCTTGATGCTTTCTGGTTTGTGTTGCGGTTTTGTTATGTTCCAGATCTAAATAACCATTTCCCTCCCTCCTAACTCCCCCCCCCCCACACACACACACACACACCCACACCCACACACCCCTCCTGGTTGTGGTGAGGGGAGAAGGGGGCAAGCAACTGCCGACCGTATGTCGCACTCTGCATGTTTCAGTAAAACGTCAGACTCAGATTAACATATTTTTGCAACAGTCTTTAGTCCTTGGCATATTTCTATGTATAGACCTATTAAGTAACATTACCATGGCCACGAGGCATCAGAATTGGCGTTGAGACTGGCTAACCGATGTCCATCAAAAGCAGCAAATTGTCGTCTGCTGTGATGTACACAAAATGGAGTGACTTCCCTTTAAAGGACGATAAATTAATAGCTTTTTCTGTGTTACTTTTGCCTTTATCGAGAGGTAATTCTCTGGAATTTGTTTAAATATCAGTGGGTTTATTTTCAAGCTGGATCTTAGATAAAAACTCTTTAACGCACATTTATTCATTAGTTTTCCATTCCATCGCTTGAGTGATGCATCATGGGAGAGAGACATGGCGGAAGTACGTCTTCTTTCGGAAGCCAACTATTTTCTAAAATAATGTGAAAAATAGCTACACCGTTGTGCATTCAGCACTGGGCTGTGAAGGTTTCCATTCCTTACTGTCTAAGGTAAGATACTATCTTTAAATTACTGACATTTTGATGAGGATATACATGTTAAATATACGTCTGCAGAAGGTTGATTTCTGAATCTAAATAAATCTTCAATAACACAGACGATGTCTGGGAATGCTTGGTGCTGTCAACACACCCCATGCACGCACACGCGCGCACACACACACACACACGCACGCACGCACACCCACGCACACGCAGATGGAACTCTGCGAAGAGGGTGGGTTCTGTTGGAATTATGTTAACTTTAACGTAAACTGTACCAGCGTAGATGAATCGAGATCGGTTTGTTTTGGGGTCAGATTCTAAAGTAAAGCAAGGAAACAAGATGTACAGCATTACATTTTCCACTCTTTTACAGAATTGTCTGCTAACGTCATTAACATGTTTTCAAGCAAATATAGAATAGCAATGGCCTGATTTCAACTGGTGACAACTGACAGCATAGCAGTGAAGAGGAAACTGAAACAGTTTCAGTTGTTGAGATCAGTCATCACAGTGAGTAGATTGGGTATCACTGATTGGTTCATGTGCTACTCCAGATCTGATAAGCTGTGAGGTCTGTTTTCCTCTCCTTTTTGGGGGGAAGAGGGGGTATTTTTTTTTAGAGCAGATCTTTGCATGACCTGTGCTGATCCGCATAAATGATTAAATCATAGGACAAGTCAGTCATTGAAAATTAAATTAATTCATCCCACTCTCCAGTAAAAAGCAACCAGACTGTTGATTGTTATTTATTAAGTTGTTCTATTTTTTTTATCAATCTCACCGAATCTGTGACTATAGTTATAGTTGTAAACTTGTATTCAGGACTTTGAGAAGTTAATCAAATTCTATTTAAAATTGTGATGAAAAAATGATAATCATAATAATGATAGTAGATGATAAATAAAAAATAATGAGAATATTTTTCTCTTTTTTAGATACTTCAAGAAGAATGCTCAGATATTGTTTTTGATGCCAGATCAGACAATAGAAAAACAACGTAGTGAACCAGAAAATTGTGCCCTACATATCTGTAGTTCATTGCTGTACTAGTTGCCAAGTTATAGCTTGACATTTGTGGTTATGATATATATCTGTTGACATGGTGTCTTGAAGTATAGTAATCAAGTAATAAGCCGTAAATTGTTTCTGCAGGTAAGGAATAGTATAGTGCATAGCTTTCAACTATACATATTATACCATGACCCACTGCGCTATTGTGACACAAGTTGTATTTTAAGATGTTTACTCTCATTCAGTAAAACCTTCTCTTTTTTTTTTTAATATAAAAAAAAACACATGAATATGATGGGTGCACATGATGATAAATTTTAATGCTGTTGCAGGTCAAAATGGCAGATAACAGTCCTGCCAAAACTGACAGTGCTGATGAAGAAGATAAAGACTCGGAAACCTCCAACCCTGTCATCTCAAAACCAGGAAATGATTGTGCTGTAAAGTGTGACATTGACAGCAACAGTGAAAAAGAGCAACGTGTAAACTCCACAATTACTAAAACTCAGATCACACCAAGATCACTGCCAGTAACCTGTGATGTTGACCATGGTGGTGACCATATAAATTCACAAGGTGCAAATAATTCCAACGGTATTTTGTCTGTTATAAGTAAGGCAGATATGGGCTGCTCACATTCACAAGGGTGCATGGTGTCTCGTCATGATGGCTCCCAGCCAAACATTGCACAGTCAAAGCCCATGGATAAAGTCTGCAGCACTCACTCCAGACCTGGAACCGGACAATACTTGAATGGTTTGGTGACATCTTACTCACACACTTCAAACACTTTGTCCTCTCAGAGAAATTCACTGTCCGCATCACAGGGCATAGCCTCTAGTAGTCATCTTGTTCATGTGAATGGAAATGGTGCTGTGTTTCATGACCTGAGCGCTGATGATAACTTTGACCATGTGATGTCTAACCCAAATGTGTGTCCTGTTTCATCAGATCAGTGCCATAAAGGTGCAAAACCCAAGAAATTTAAAAGACGTCCCCGTAGAGATGATCGTCATTCAAAGACAGGTGTCTTTGGCAAAGTGCCATCAGATTCAGATGAGGATGATAGTAACTTTCAGAACACTGTTTCAAAAAATGTGACAAACATAGTAAGGTATTCTCAGTCGGCCAGTGAGCTAAGAATCGGAGAGCACTGCAATGGAGATGTGCCACATAGTCGTGTGCCGGAGTTGCCTCCTCACCTGAACAGGATTCTCCACCTGAATGACCGAAGTGATACTCATGGTGCAGCAGCATTGCCTGTGTCACCTCAAAGAGATGAAGACTTGGTAGATGAAGGGGCAGTCTGTGATTTTGATAGAAATGTGTTAGCTGGTGAAAGCCTATTTTATTCAGAAAATGCCAGTATTTCTTCCCCATGTGATGGTGCTAATGTGGATTCCAGCTTTCCAAATGGACACATTTCTTCATATCACATGGATCATCCTCTGGAGTGTTACCAGGGGAGGGAAAGGAAGAGACGGCGTTCCCTAAATGGGCGTTACAATGCCAGTGACTCTGAAGATGACATGTTCAGACATGTCCCTGATGCTGCTGCTGTTGGACCAGGGGGCCCTGCCAATGTGAACAATGTGGAAGATGTAGAGGACAATGGAGACTTCATTGATACTGACCTACCAGTAATGTCTGGTCCTCTCATGTCCAGCTCTGCTGATTCTGCCTCTCTGTCTTCCGTTAATGGTGATATGGCAGATGCTGGAACTGTATCAGCACCCACAGCGAAGGACACATCATGTTCTAAACAGGAGAATGACCTGTCTGGTGGGTCAGATAAGGAACTGAACCACAAACAGAACTCCTCTCCTGATCTGCGCCGTTTTTCAGATAGTGCTATGTTCAGAACTTCCTATTCTAGTCCTAGTCATGATGGGGGTTTTGACAACTTCCTGCTTCCACGAGATTTGTCCAGTTCTGATGGTGTCTTCTGGAACAGCAGTGAAAGTGAGAATGAAGATGAAATAAGTGAAGGAGCTCCTCATGAGCTGCCTGCACACAGCGCAGACATTCCAGGCCCTATGCATGAGGGAGCAGGTGTGGCGGAGGCGCTGGTAACACCGCCACACGGTGATGAGCATGTGGAGCCACAGTTTGGGGCAGGTGGGGATTTGGTTTGTTTCTACTTTGACCGTGCCTGCTGCTTGCAGGAGAACCAGTGCCCCACAACCAGCTGTCTGCCACATGCTGGTCAGAGTGCTTCCCGCCACTACGCCGGCCTCCTTACAGACATGGCATCTGAGGGAGAGGCTGGAGGGGCTTGCGCTCCTCCTCCCCCTGTGAACAACCTGAATCGACTGCTTCCAGCCACCTCAGGCCTGCGTGGTCCAGGGGAGGCCATGGCGAATGGTTTGGATGATGTCGCCCCTTCCAACTTCATCAACGATGAGAGCAACCGTCAGCAGAAAGTCTTTGACAAGTTCCCCATGGTGGAGGAGGGACGGGAAGGGGCAGGGTCAAGTTCAGGTCAGGGCAAGTGTGACAACGACAACGTTCTTTTCCTTGCCTCAGCACCAGGAATCCTGGACAGACAGGGGGACAGGGCGTCATTGCAGGACCAGGACATGCTGGAGCCCAATGTGGAGTCCTGCAGTACGATGGGGCTCCCTGAATATAACTATAAGAGTCCCTTTGGGGAGTCTCAGCCATGGAGGGCTAACTCTGAGTAAGACATTGTTTTTGCTTGCATGCGTCACTTCACTTATTGTCATTGAGAATTGCATGAATTGATTTTCAGTTTAGCACCATATACTGTACCATGTCAGACTGACTCAAATTAGGCATGTTGGTTTGCTCTGTTTGGCCAAAATTTATGGCTCTCAATCATAAAATATCCCAATACATGTAGACCTGTACTGAACTAAGTTAAGATCTCACATTTCTTGTCCTGGTCAGTGTTGCAATATTAGTGCCCATATGCACACACACACAGACATTCATGCACAAGCACGCACACGCACACACACACACACACAAATGCACAAACACCACACATATGCTCATGCACGCAGTGTGCATTCATTTGTGTGTGTGTTCTTTTTTTTTTTGTTTAAGTCAAGTGTGTGTGTTCTGAAAAAGACTGGGAGAGAGAGAGAGAGTAGGTCTGTGTGTTCTAAAAATGATTAAGCCATTTAATTTTTTTTTTTTTTTTTTTTAATATAAATGAAATAGAATAAGAAAAGTGTTAAGTAAGATTTATTCTTATAGACTTGTCATGTACAAGGCTGACATTTTCATTTCAATTAAAACTTAAAATGTCAGATTGAAGATTTTGTGTTTGTGTGTGTGTTGTAGTTGGATGATGTGGATTTTTTTTTTTTTTTTTTT
>JAAQRG010300631.1:0-15151 GCA_011634625.1 Babylonia areolata
CACACACACACACACATCAGTCTGATATCATCATGTCAGATGAACAGACTATAAATAAATAAACAAACGAAAACAAAAACACCCACGCGCGCACACACGCACATACACACAAAGAATTGAATGCTGCCTACCTCCCGGTGCTCTCTTCGAGAGCCAGTACACGGCCCCGCTCCCTACCCCCCCACAACCCACCACAATGTACTCAAAGTGTCGTCTGTTTCCAATCGCCTCCAGTCCGTCTGCCATGTTGGCTCGTCAGGCGCTCGCTGGGAGACTGCAGGCCACACAGGATTGTGAGAGATGTGTGTAAAGACTGCATGTTGCGAGCCCTCTTTTCTGTGACCCAGGAGCTGCGTAAAAATGGGTCAAGGCGCAGAAACTTACGATCAGTGCTACCGTGGTTTATACCACCCCCACTTCATTTTCGTTCTCCAAGGGAAAAGAAACGGGAATTATTTATAAACACACATACACGCACGTTAGCTCGCAAGCACACACAATCTCTTTGTCATCCAGAATTATTGCACCTACTGGTTACATTTCCATGGTTTGTGGGACCAAAAACGGAAAAAGCAAGACAGTGGTGGCACGTTAGTTTAGTGACTGAATCAGCATCAAAACTGAGTAAAATAACGTATAAAATGAGAGTCGAAATCCACTGAAAATAGGTTACATCAGTCTTCTAATGGTAATATCGTTTCATACATGCACAAAAATTGCCGGTAAAATAGGTGCAATAACTTAGGATGCTAAAATAGGATTTTACCCCACAACTCTCTCTCTTTCCTCCCAGTGACTCGAGCAGCGGATTACAAACACATCCATCCACCCTAGTACTCAGTATACGAGACTAGTGGCGTATGAACCATTTTCGCTCTGGCGCTGAGCTCAGTGCTTAGCAAACTTGGAGCAGGATACCTGGAGGCAACAGGTAACGATCACGGCCCCGAGTTCTGGTGATTTCACGTGAAGACGGTATACATAAGTAACCCTACAGCCACGTAAGACTTACAATGAAAGTGTACTTCCCCTCTTCCTAAGGTCATTAAGGTCGTTTCATATCTCAGTGGGGTTCGTTTAAGGAGGGTCGGGTTTTTTTGTTTTGAGTTTAGGTAGTTGCTCACATGTCGGGTCGGGTTTTGTAGTTGTTCTATAAAATATAATTTGTATTTGTATTTCTTTTTATCACAACAGATTTCTCTGTGTGAAATTCGGGCTGCTCTCTCTCCCCAGTAGAACGCGTCGCTACACAACAGTGCCATCCATTTTTTTGTATTTTTTCCTGCGTACAGTTTTATTTGTTTTTCCTATCGAAGTGGATTTTTCTACAGAATTTTGCCAGGAACAACCCTTTTGTTGCCGTGAGTTCTTTTACATGCGCTAAGTACATGCTGCACACGGGACTTCGGTTTATCGTCTCATCCGAATGACTAGCGTCCACTGAGACCAACACTCAAGGTCTAGTGGAGGGGGAGAAAATATCGGTGGGGTATTAATTGTTTAAGTAGTTGTTCACTCTTAGGGTCTAGTTTTGTAGTTGTTCTATAGGGAAGTCAGTTTGGTAGTTGTTCACATGTAACGTCAGTACTTGTTCAAAATGGGAGTTATTCAGGTAGCTTTTCACATGTAGGGTTGATACTTTATTATAGGGGAGATTTTAGGTAGCTGTTCACATGCAGAGTCAGTACTTGTTCTATAGAGGAGTCGTTTAGGTAGTTCACATGAAGGGTTGGGGTTTGTTGCTCTATACATGGTCATTTCAGTAGTTGTTCACATGCAGGGTCAGTACATTGTTCTGTAAAGAGTTGCTCAGGTAGTTATTCACAAATTGGATCAGGGTTTCTTCTTTGTGGGTCGTTAAGGTAGCTGTTCATGTATACAGAGTAAACAGAATAACAAGCGAAATCCCCCCTGTCAGCCATTCACCAAACTGATCAACCAGCCATCAAAAATACAGTTCAAAGACTGAAAAGGAATCTGTTCTTCAATCTCCGTAAGCAACGTTCCGCATCAGACACATTCCACCACTGAGAAAACACACACCGGTACCACTAAAGAGAAACATTTATTCAGATTTTCACTACAAGGAAGCGACAGTTGGACAGAAGGCACATATACACTGTTTTTGGTAGATCTATGAGGAGAATTGGAAGTACACATATAAACATGTTTATATACAATTGATCAACCTTTGTGGGAATTTCTGTATGCTTAACCATGTGGTTTTACTGAAAATTATATGTGACCATGAAAATATGTCAATTAATTAACACACACAAAAAAGGTGCATGTTATTCACATCGCTTACAATCACTCCCATGAAAAAAAAAAGGTTTGTGTTGAGACAACTAATCAAGATCAGTTTGGAGAAAACATGAAACAATACATGATCTTCAGCATCATAATAAACAAACAGGGTTATAATAACTCTTAAAAATCAATTAAAAACTTTTTAATGCCTTGTAACTTCTGTCAGAAGAGCTAAGTGCACCAGTCATAGAAAGGACAAAGCTATGACAATAGTGCAAAAGATGTGATGGGAGGGTTGATCAAGGGAGTCAACTCTGCAGGATCAACTGCAGCTGAGATTCACCAGTTTCCAACTGGAGTTTCATGTCTGTAAATACCAAGGCTGATATCCCTCACATTATACTGTCCTGTTTAATGTTCTTTAAAAAAAAAACAAGGTTACAGGTCCCATAACCTTTCACAGCCATCAGTTCGGTCAATTCATGTCCACCTTCCCAAACCATAGTTGGGTACCCATTCACACCTGGGTGGAGTGAGGAAAACGGGAAAATACTGTCTTTCCCATGGACACAACACCATGCCAAAACAGGGCCTCGAACCCTGATCACCGGTGAACACTGGATCAGAAGTTTAACATCTAAACAGCTTTGCCATGGCACATCATGTCAATGTACTTACTTCTACTAGAGAAAAAAGAGTCTGCATGTTTTATGCAGTCCTGGTTACGAAAAAAAACCAAAAAAAACATCCAACAAAGTTAACACACATGTTTGAAGAAACACACACACAAATCACAGTTATTGAATAAAAGAAATATCCCCATATTATACTATCAATGACATTATACTATCCCGTTTTATGCGCTTTAAAAAAAGTGTTAAAGGTCCCAGAGCCTTTTATGGTCATCAGGACTGTGAACTGATATCCACTGTGTCTTAGGTGATCAGTTTCAGTTTCAGTTTCAGTAGCTCAAGGAGGCGTCACTGCGTTCGGACAAAACCATATACGCTACACCACATCTGCCAAGCAGATGCCTGACCAGCAGCGTAACCCAACGCGCTTAGTCAGGTGATCAGGGTTCCAGTTGTTGTATCCTTGGGAAAGGCACTTTACTCCCATAGCACCCAGGTGTCAATGGGAACCTGACTTCAACTGGTGAATTCAAAGTTGACAAAGGCTGAAGAAAGGCAGCCGATGTTTTTGACTTCGAAATGACCGCACGATCACCACGCACTCATGAACTGGATACAGGAGCAGCAGGATGTGTACAAGGCATTCAGTTATCACAGGCAATGCGTTTCAAAAGAAAACTGAACTGACAACACAACACTTCAGAAACACAGCAGGCCCCCAGCACCCACAATATCAAAACGTCTACACTGACTGCAGTCACTTTACACATGGGGAGAGAGAGAGACAGGGACAGAGACAGAGACTGAGAGAGAGAGAGAGAGTGAGAGAGAGTGAGTGAAAGAGAGCAATAGAGAGACACAGTGAGAGGGAGAGAAAGAGAGAGAGAGGGAGAGTGAGAGTGATAGAGAGGGAGAGAGAGGGATTGATAGAGACAGACAGAGTGAGAAACATCAAGAGAGAGTCAGAGAGACAGAGACAGTGAGAAGAAAAGGAGGTGAATGAAGAGGGCAAGGGAGAATCTGATGAAAAGAACAAAAAAGAAGAAATGAAATCATCATAAAAAACCCCAGAAGAAATAAGAGATGGAGGAGAAGAAAAAGAAACAGAAATGTTGTATGAAGTCAGAATTGTGTGTGGGGGGGAGGAACTCTGTTCAGTGTCCCACCACACACACTGGTGATTAAAGACATCCAGTTAAAGTATCATTTTTCACTTTTGATTTCTATCAATTAAAATTGAATCAAAATTTTTAAAAAATGAGAGGAAGGGTGAGGGTGGGGACTGAATGGTGAGTTAGGGAAAAGGACAAATGAAGGGTGAAATCTAAGATGAATATTTGAAATAAATAGAAGCACAATTATAAAACAACAACAACAAAAAACTAAGTGGACTTCACAGAAGGGAAGCTGTTAATTTAACAAGGGAAACAACAGACAATGAATGTAAAAAAAAAATCAAAAACATCAATGTTCCCAGAAATCTGGATATGAAGCAGAAAAACATGTCTCATATCTTGGTTTCCACAATGAAACAAATCAGTCATTCAGGATGCTGGTGGCAGCTAATGGCAGGTATTAAAAAATGCCAACGACAGGACTTCTGATTAGTTAAGTACCTTTGGGGTTCCCAAGAACTCTGTTACCATAATTCTAGGAGAGCCCATATTACCTTCTGAGGGCCATCCTAATACTGCACATCCCGATCAAATCTGCAATGCTACCCACAAACAAATAAGGGCACAGTCAAGTAATAATGAATAATTCAAGTCATGATTATCCAGGTTTCTGGGCCTATACGTGGCGAAGGGAAACAACTCTTCTTCACAGCGGACAATCTTCATGTCAGAAAGGTCATGTATACAATAGACCACTGGAGAGTTCCGCGGCCATCTTGGATTTTGTGCATGCGCATCTAACTTTTACTAGAATTTGCAACCAATGCCAAAGGTGATCGACATAGGCAAAAGCAGCAAACAGGTGCTGTCCCCCATTTCTTCGGTTGATTGCCTCCATTGCGACAACCAAACTCAGTACATTGAAGTGCCATCATGTGCACAATAAAAAAGAACAAAATATGAAGCAAAAAGTCGAAAAAATAAGCCTTCTGTTTTGCACATTCTGCCTCTCTTGATCACCTTATTGTTCGAAATTTGGGAGAGCCAATCAACCTAGAAAGCACAGATCATGTGATGCTCCTCTACAAGTCATGTAAGCATGGAACTCTCCAGCGGTCTATTTTCATTGTTTTCATATGTAGGTTCTAAAAAAAAAACAAAACAAAAAAACCAACAAAAAACCCCAAAAACCAGAACATCTCAAGGTCCCACTCAAAACAAGTAGTGAGTTCTTTCCATTTTCAAAGCATCAGGGATGTTATGCTTGTGTTATCAGAAGCACTGAGTAAAGCATCAGATATCCCTTTGTAGAAGAAATGTTGTGGCACAGGCACAAGAGAAAGGGGAGGTTGGGTGGTGGTGGTTGAGGCGTCTTAATACACCAATGTCCACCATACATCACCAAGTGTTTCATTCACAAAATCAACAAGATATATATGTGCATAACAATGAGAAAAGACAGTAAAAGTGAGAGATACAGAGAGTTAGAGAGCGAGAGAGAGAGAGAGAGATGAAAGAGAGAGATAGAGAGATGAAAGAGAGATGAGAGAGAGAGAGAGAGAGACAGAAAGAAAGAGAGAGAGAAGGAAAAGAACGGAAGACAGAAGGGAAGAGAGGGATGGAGAGAGAAAACGAGATCGCACTCTCATATGCTTGATTAAAAACCTGCAAACATTTTTTCTTTCTGAAAATGATTGCTACACAATGCAATCAACATCACAATCTAATAATAAAAGTCAAAGACCGGCATATAATTTTACCCATCCACTTTGAGAAAAGCTTTGTACAGATATCTTTGTCAACATATCTTAAGCACATGTTTACTGTGTTCTGTTTACCAACAACCACACTACTGCTACTGATATTGGTACTGATGATTGAAACAATTGCATTTACAGTATATTTACATACTTTCAAAAATCACCTTCATACATGCCTCACTTATTACCATCTGACCCAACTTTCACTCTCAAATAAAACTATGACTTCACACACTGAACGACAACACATTTTAGGATTCTATATATATATATATATAAAAGGGAATTCACATGGGTGTGAAAAACTCTTTCCACCGTAAAAAAATTTCCAACTCCATGTGTTTCTGTTCTGTACAACTGCAGATGTTTTCAGAGAGGATAGAACAGAAATTGTGACACATGGAAAAAATTGTGAAATATGACTTGAGTCATGTCAGGCACAACTGGAGAAAACTGATGCTGTTTGAGAGCCTGGAATTCACTGCGTCTTGAACCATGTTGTATTGTATTGTTCTGTGTTGAACTGTTTAGTGTTGTATTGTCCCGAGTTGCATTGTGTTGTATTGTCCAGAGTTGTATTGTGTTGTATTGTCCAGAGTTGTATTGTGTTGTATTGTCCAGAGTTGCATTGTGTTGTATTGTCCAGAGTTGCATTATGTTGTACTGTACTGAGTTGTATTGTGTTATGATGTCCACTGATGAAGCCAAAATGCTTTGTCATCCTTGGTTCACGACAGACAGCCATGATATCTATTGTACTGCACTGTGGCAGGGTAAAAATGGTCATACACGTAAAAACCCACTCATGTACGTATGAGTGAACATGGGAGTTGCAGCCCACGAACCAAGAAAGAAGAAGCATTGCATTGTATTGCCATGTAATGAAACGTATTGTATTCTACTGCAAAAGTGCTATATCACATCACATCATTGTCACAGCTGGTAGAATTCTGTGAGTTAATTTGTGTTTTTCACTTTGAAGATTGTGTTGCCACCAAGCAACCAATTTGGATCCTGATTTTTCTGTTTGTGCACCTGTTCAATAATGACAGGTGTGGTTTATTTTTATGCTCTTCAGAACTCAGGCAATACAGCTTAGTCATCACAACTTCTCCAATGCACTCCAAGAGCATACAGCAGATGGAACCGCCATCATCTTGTCTGAAAGTCTAGCACCAACACGCCACTGAAGCAGTTTTCTAGCAAGGAAAGAAAAACTATTCCCACATGGGATTCAACCCTGGGATCTCTTGCTTCTTCGGCAGGGTGTTCAAATGAGTGAACCATGGAGAGACAGAAGCGTGATATTCCAGTCACCGATGATCAAGCGCATCATGTGTGATCCAGAAACACAGACCCAGACAAAAGGTTCTCCGCCACAGCAAACAAATCAGTGTTCATTTTCACAGGGACCTGTTCACCTCATTGAAAAAATTCTCACATAATCCAGTTTACCTATTGTCAACATAGGAATCTCCTTTTCTGTTCTATTTTTTGAATAAAAAATACAACAGTTTACTATTTGTAATTTCACTGACGAATAAGGTCTTTCGAAATATATATATGCTGGACATCCATACTATGTATTACTATGTCTCTGCTGACCACATATCACAATTTTTCTAAATAAGCAAATAACACATATTTGCCAAACAATAATTTACAATACACTGACATTCAGTTTACACCACTGTACATGTACAATTTGCTATTGTGAAGAAATATGATTGGAAAGCAGGAACAATTATTCACTTACTGTAGTTTATGTGCTGATATGTTTTTGCCAGAGGAACATACAATATTCCCATATTAAATGTATTCATTCTGTGATTTTATTTCTACAAATCATTATGAATTGCTTGCATGCAGTGTCCGAAACAGCAGGGACAACCATTCTGTTGCTGTTTTATTTTTTTTACATAATGTATATAAAGTGCATGCTGCACACAAGACGTCTCATCCGAAAGACTAGCACCCAGACCACCGCTCTAGGTCTCAAGGATGGGGAGTAAAACTCAGGACAACATACGGGACTGGAACCCATGGTCGCCTGTCTCCTATTTGGGTGCATTACCGCTATCCATTCATGTCCTTAAATCACAGCATTACATGTTTTTAATTCATACCATTAACACTCAAAACATGTCTTTAATTCATACCATTAACAGACTCAAAACATGTCTTTAATTCATACCATTAACAGACTCAAAACGTTTAACTGTTTGTCCACAGATCACCTGTACATCTATTAAAAAAACACTCACAAAAAAACGTGATTCATCCAACAATCATCTTAAAACAATTATGAACTGTTGTTATTCAACATCAAAATTTTAATCAATTTTATTTGAAAGGAAGGTGCATACTATAATACCTTTTTTTTAATAGAAAAAAAAACAGTTTTAAATATAACTGTCTTCAGCCAGTAGACGTGACTGGCAATGTACCATACACAAAAAAATTAATAACTTACCAAAGCTCTTGAAATCCATTTACAATCAACATAAAAAAAAATCTAAAAAAAATAACTAAACACCAATTCTGAAAACAAGTTTCAGTAAGATGGTTCAATGTTACTACATGTTAAGATCATATTTCCATAACGAATGCACATACATCAAATTGAAAATTCTTTTCCATGTAAGATATGTTTTCATGATGAATGCACATACATTCAATTGAAAAATATGTTTTAGGTACAATAAATAAGTTTCCATAATGAATGCACATACATAAAATTGACAACTGTTTTTCATACACAATCAGTCTTTAAAGTGCCCAGCCACAACTCACAAAGCATTATTAGGAGATCATTCTGTGAGAATGCACAATATGCCTTACAACCCTGGCACACTTGATCATGAAGACATAATCCATGTTCTGTGTTCAAGACACCAAACTGACACCCACATTGTTGGATACACAGATGAATGCGACCTATTTTTGTAACATTTTCCTAGTGTTTAACAAGTATCTGTATCCCTCAAAAGAAAACAAGAAAACAAATACCAATAAAAAAAAAAAGGTTTTAAGTTAAAATCCATCACCTTTTGTATCCGACACTGAAAACTGGCATGAAAATAATGATGCTTACATGTGTATGTTTTCACCCTCACAGCTGTTGGTAACAGAAGCCTTTTATAGCATGTACTATGACTGACTGCCAGAAGTTCAGAGAGAAGCCAAAGCCTTAGAATTTTTTTTTCTTTTTTTTTTTTTTGCTGCCCCCATCATCTACCATTTTCAGTGGCATTACTCCCACACCATTCATTCCAAGTCCCCTACACACAACCACACCCAGGTTCATCTGTTGCAGCAGTCCCAGCAACGGCAGTCTACACAGCACTAATGTAGTTGGGTTATCAGAGGGTCACACACCAGAGGAGACCCTGCACTGCTGCTGAATCACTTTGGTGGTGTTCAGTAGTGCATGTTCTGATTCATCAAAGTAAGGGCACCACCTACTAAGCCCCCAACTGATGACAATAACTGCTCAGTTGTGGAGTCAACTGAGCATCCCCTCCCCAGAATGAGACCACCACCATGTCCCCCATACTATTCTACATCTGACAGATGCAGAGCAGACTGAGTTGTGGTGACTCAGATACCCATGTCCACCAGCTCACAAACACTCCACACATTCGCTTCAAGCATTCTGAATAATATTCTACAACTGACAATCAAGAACAGACTCCATGACAACCTCTGACACTCTGACTCCCTGAACTCTTTTATCTGGCCTCAAAATGGTTTTGTTTCAAAACAGGTTTCAATGTGGCATGTCTATATAAACAGTATACACTTCTTTACATGTGGTATGCTTGACTCTGTATATATACATATGTATGTGTACACATGTGCATGCATGTGCAAAAGTATGTGTGTGTGTGTGTGTGTGCGCGCGCACGTGTGTACATGTCTGCTCCATGGATGATCTTTACACAAAATCACTCTCTTTCCACAGCTTTTCAAGCAAGGAAAGAAAGCTTAAGTACTCCACAAATTGCTAAGTTGCCCTCTTCTACAAACTATTCCGTTACTTTACTCAGATATTTATATCCCCTTGTGAACTGTTTTGTGATATAGTGGATGCAGCCAAAGTGTGTGATCTCAACTGATTTTGTTTGTATCCCACTGAAAGTGTATCCGACTGAAACTAACCCTTTACCTCCAGACCATCCCACATCACAGTGATTCATGAAAACATCCACAGCACCACACACTCTGTTCCTCCCAGCCACCAAGAGCACTTCACACCACTCACATTGTACAGACACAATGTACACATATAAAATGGATACCAACAATGTTTATCGGTAAAAAGACACACCTGCACCTTCTTTTCTAAAACACTCTTCTTCTTTACCAGCAATGGCCCCTTCCCGTTACTGTCTGATTCAACATTATTCTCTCATCAAATCAACCCTTGATCGTCAATTATCTTGAAGGTGTTTAGTTCCAGGCTCACACACACAATAAATCTGTGAAAAGGGAGCAACTGTACTGGAATGCCATCACAATATTCAAACAGTTACTGGCTGCCAAATTGATTCAAACTGTGATCATCACTGGCAGAGGATTAGAGAAGTATTTCTGTACAGCAGTGCCACCATGTGATGGGCTGGTAAAGGAAGTTTTTTGCCTGACGTCAGAAACCATGACAGACAGATACTTAGACGAATGTAAGTGACTTGTTTCAAAAACACTGTCCTCACTCTTCTGTTAACCTACAGCAATTTTCAGAAATCTTTAAAAAAAAAAAAAAAAGAAAAAAAAAGAAAAAAAGAAGCTGACAAATTTATGTTGGCGCTGAATTCATTGCCCACATCAACCATCTTCAATCATCAGCTTATCTTTTTCTTTTTACTATCATTCCAACCCCACCCCCTCCCGCCCCTCCCCCGTTTCTGCATGCCTTTAGTTGTCTGCTCACTCTCTGATGATGGTAGTGATTTCACTGGGTGTGATTTCTTTGAGCAAAATCCTCTCAGATCGTTCTGGTCATCATTCTGCCATGTTTCGTGACCGTATCATCTTCTGTAACTGCGACTGGCCCAAGGCGGCAGCAAATTTTTTCACCAGGTTTTCGTAGCCTGCTTTGGACGCCAGGTCGTAGGCCGTTTCCCCCTTGTCATTCTTCACAGTGTGATCTGCACCACAACTGGAAACAAATGATGGTGATGGTTATGGTATGGAAAGCGGAATATCTACAGTAAAATACATCTTTATTCGTGTGATTGGAAATTAATTGTGTATCCACAGGCTCATCACTCACAACAAACAATCTCCAATGAAGAGAAAAACAAAACAAGACAGACAGACAGAGAACAAGACAGAGACAGAGAGAGATAGAGAGAGAGAGAGAGAGAGAGGGAGAATCAGGAAGAAGAGAGACAGCCACTGCAAAGCACAGTGGAAGCTGAAGGGACACTCACTCCAGCAGGGCGTCCACACACTCTGCACCAGAGACCCCCAGGCTGACAGCTTCGTGCAGCGCGGTGTTGCCCTTTCTGTCCACACACACACAGCACAACACCTCCGTCACCATGCAACACTGCACACTTTTGGGGTGGGGGTGTGGGAGTGGAGGGGGGTTGGGGGGGGTGAGGGGAGGTTCAAATGTGTGCTGGTCTACCTGGGAAGTGAGAGAAGCTGAGGGTAGAGCAAGAATTTTCTTCCCCTCCACTACACTGTGTTGCCCCAGTGGTAACTCATCCGCCTAGGAAGCCAGAGAATCTAATCGTTCTGGTTCGAATCCCACAGTTGCCAGTAATTTGCTATTTTCTCCTCCCCCTCCACTAGACCTTGAGTGGTTGTCTGGATGCTAGTCATTTGAATGAGACAATAAACCGAGGTCCCGTGTGCAGCATGCACTTAGCGCACGTAAAAGAACCCATGGCAACAAAAGGGTTGTCCCTGGCAGAATCCTGTAGAAAATCCACTTCGATACAAAAACAAATAACATTACAGTCAGAAAAAAAAAAGAGCAAAAAAAAAAAAAAAAAAGGCGTGGTGCACTCCCTGGGCAGAGCAGCCAGAATTTCACACAGAGAAATCTGCTGTGACAACAAGAGTAATACAATAAAATATAGTACCTTGAGTAGAGGTCTTGACACATGTCATTCAGATGATACGATAAACAAGCACACACAAGAGGGATGTCTCTGGCACAATTCTGAAGAAAAATCCACTCTTTTTACATGTGTGTATGCGAGTGACTGAATGACATGGGAACTGAAAGACGAGCACCTAAAGGTAGATGTCAGTCTGTTCTACCCAGGTATGCAGCCTGTTGTGCAAATGACTCTTTGTAAAGTGCTTACAGTTTGGTTGAAGATAGGCCTATATATAAGTATCAATCAATATGCATGTTTTGTGTGGTCAAATGGAAATGAATATTTGCAGGAGTCATATGGAAATGCATAATTTTGGGTCAATAATAGATGCATATTTGGGGATCAAATACAAATTTGGGGGTGGGAGTGGGTTAAGTGAAAATGCATATTTTGAAGGGATAAATGGAAATAAATATTTTGGGAGATCAAATGTATATTTTTTGGCGGGGTAAAACAGAAACTCTCAGTCTTCTGTGTGTGTGTGTGTGTGTGTGTGTGTGTGTGTGCGAGTGTGTGTGTGTGCATGTGTGTGTGTGTGCATGTGCGTATGAGTGCACGTGTATTTGTCCATTTAAATGTGCAAATCCCTACAAGCATCTGTGAATGGTGAGTGTGTATGAATGAGATGAAGAAGGAACAACAAAAAAAAGAAAATGAAGACAGCTGCTCACACTGACGCGGGCCCCTTAGCATTGACGTCAGCCCCGCTCTGAACCAGAACAGCAATGCAGTCGATGTGTTTGTTTCTGGCGGCAAGGTGCAGAGCAGGGACACCACTCTTGCTTTCACTGCTGGGGTTAGCTCCCTGCACACAACCATTTCAATATCAAAAAAAAAAAAAATTTTTTTTTCAATGTGCTGACCCAACATCTGCACCATTTTTTTTAGTGGCATTACTCCCATACTGCTCATTCTGAATCCCCCATACATGGCAACACCTTCCCCATACACAGCAACACCTTCCCCCATACACGGCAACACCCGGGTTCATCCGTCTCAGTCTTGGTGTCGGCAGTCCACAGGGAACCATCGTTCTTTAGGTCGTCAGGAGGCCACACATCAAAAGAGACCCTGCACTGCTGCTGAGTCACTTTGGTGGTGTTTTGTAGTGCCTGTTTTGATTCAACATACTAAGGACACCTCCTGCTAAGCCTCTCGCTAATGACAATAACTGCTTTGTCATGTAACCAGACTGAGTGAGCGTTGCCCCCTGATTGAGACTGCCACTACATCCCTCCAACAACAGTCCCCCCATAAATCTGCTGACACTGAAGACTGACAGGATTCCAAGCATAGGATCATTTCAACAGTTGATGATAACACACTGTATACAATTTAAAGATGCTGTTGGATCCAAAAGTAAAGATCAACAGTTCAGTTCAGTTACTTTAGGAGGCGTCACAGTGTTCAGACAAATCCATATACACTACACCACATCTGCTAAGCAGATGCCTGACCCAAAACGCTTAGTGGAAGAGTGCTGGGCCCATAAAGAACAACACAAAAAGTAAGAAAAAATAACAAAAATCAACAACTGATGATGATGATAATCCTTTCCATTTACATCATTCAGCCACTAATGTTCTAGAAATCATCATTTCACAGCCTAGTATGCAAACAAATATGTAAATCTGATTATGATCTATCATGCCTTCTCACAATGCTGCCAGATGTCTATGGTTTTATTATTCTTGGGCTCCCTATACAATCAAATGTCAACATCTGAAACAACAATCCTTTATGCATTGTCTCTCCTAGACCCAGATAAGATACCAGATACCAGATACAAGAACACTACATTATCTCTAAGAGAGAAACTGTTGATTTTGTTGCTGACAAAACGTGAATACTAAATTATAACATCAGTAAACAGATTAAAAATAAAATCATCATAATTATACCCGTAGCCTAAGTCTACCGACAGGAACACTCCAATCAAACTATGCAACAGGGATTCAGCAGTTAAGTGTGTGTGTGTGTGTGTGTGTGTGTGTGTGTGTGTGTGTGCGCGTACGTGCGTACTTGCATATGTGTGTATGTGTGTGTGTGTGTGTGTGCGTGTGTGCGTGCATGTGTGTGTGTGTGTGTGTGTGTGTGTGTGTGTGTGCTTATGCACGCACATGTGTGTGTGTGTGACTGACCTCATCAATGAGTTTCTGGACCTCAGTGCTGGAGCCTGTTCCTTCACTGCCCAGCTGTCGTAGTAACTTCACATCCAGAGGCTGGACACAACAACCATTGTGATCACTCATGGTGGGGGAGACAGAGAGAGAGGGAGGGGTTGTGGATAGAGAGGGAGTGCGTGTGTGTGAGAGAATGAACGAATGAACGAACGTTTATTGTGTGAGAGAGAAAGAGAGAAATAGAGAGAAACAGAGAGAGAGATATAGAGTTAATTTACCAATACACATGAATGAATGCATATATACATACAGCCTAAAGCAAAACAAGTTTACTAAAATCTTTGTACATTATAGCTCTCAAATAATACAAAATATTTTATTTCTTTTAAGAAGGCTGAACGTCAAATTTGACAGTCAGTGACTGCATACACACTTTGGGCCTGTAGCCATTTGTCATTTCCACACATTAATTTTTGTCGTCCAGTTTTGATACACATAATTGCTGTTGTTATCATTGTTGCAATCGTTATCACCATCGTCATTCTTATTAGCAACAGCAGCAGCAGTTTCAGAATCAGTAACAGGGGCCACAGTTCAGTTCAGTTCAGTTACTCAAAGAGGCGTCACTGTGTTCGGACAAATCCATATATGCTACACCACATCTGCTAAGCAGATGCCTGACTAGCAGCGTAACTCAACACACTCAGGCCTTGAGAAAAAAAAAAGAAGAAAAAAAGTGCATAATGGATACATCATTGAATTAATGGATATTTAAATACACAAATAAATCAATAAATAAACAGATAAATACATTTATAAATAGCAACAGAACAAGTACCAGCAACTATAGTGGTTGTCCTCAAAAGTATCATTGTTTCAATCATACTATACCATCATAACCAGACTGATAATCATCATTATCAATGTACATCATTTTCAATGTAAGAGCTGCAGAAGCTGTTGCGAATCAGTGTTATCAGACACTCATAAACTCAGGGCTTTTGATAGCACACAAACATGTGTCCCTGACGCTTTGAAAAAGGAAAGAACGCAGTGCATGTTCACCAAGCAGGTCCCTGAGACGCTGTAAACATTTCTAGATCAAACGCATAAAAACAGTGAAAAGAGTGTAATCAGAGCTTCAGTCTGATGCAA
>JAAQRG010300635.1:0-2500 GCA_011634625.1 Babylonia areolata
AAGACACGGAAGTGGGAAGTCTCTTGTTGAACAAGGTCCACCATCGGCCGAAACCACTGTTCCCACACCCCCTGAAGGCTGTCCTTGTCCAGGGTGCACTCTGTGCGCCTGACACTCTTGGGCCTGCTAAGAGCATCTGCCAAGAAGTTGGTTTTTCCTGCTCAGTGTCTCGCTGAAAGTGCAATGCCCTTGCTGTGGCACCAAACGGAGGTGAGCCTCAGTCCGCATTGAGAGGTCTGCCGAGTGCGCTCCCCCCATTTGTTCACATAACATGCGACCGTCGTCTTGTCCGTGAACAAGCGGATGGTCTTGCCGGTGGCCTCCCCCATGAAGTGCAGGAGAGTCCTGCAAACTGCCTCCAGTTCCAGAACATTGATGTGGCATAGGCGCTCCTCCGGGGACCAAGTCCCTGCTGCATAGAGTGAGTCCATGTGGGCTCCCCAGCCCAGGGAGGAGGCGTCTGTGAAGAGTGCCACCTGAAGAGTAGGTGGGGCTAAGGGCACCCCCTGTGTCCAAAGGGGGGTGATTAACCACTCTGATGTCACCTCGAGGAACCACTCGCCCAGACATATCTGGGTATCCCATGGCTGAGTGCTCTGGGACTGGCGTAACCTCAGTACCCTCTGGAGAGGGCGCTTGAGAACCCGGTCCAGGGGAATGAGAGGTGCTGTGGACTCCATCATGACCAAGAGGGAAGAAAGTGTCTGCGCTGTATCTTGGGAGGAGTGGCGCCAGTGGCTGAGGAGGCCTGCCAGACGGTACCAGTGATCTGGCGCCAGAGAGACTATCATAGACCGCATGTCGAATCTCATCCCTAAGAAGTCGAAGGACTGACATGGGGACAGATCGCATATCTGCTGGTCCATGAGGAAGCCCAGTTGGGAGCAAAGGTCTAGAAGTCTGGCCGTATGACTCAGGCACCGGGCCTGCGACTGGGCCAGGATAAGCAAGTCGTCCAGGTACACACAGAGACAAATGGATTCGAGCGGACGATGGACACCAATTCCCGCACCACCTTGGTAGACAGGAAAGGGGCAAGGGACAGACCAAATGGGAGGGCCGGGAACTGGATCCCCTTGTCCCTCCACACGAACCTCAGGTACCGACGGGATGCCGAATGGATGAGTATATGAAAATAAGCATCTTCCAGATCGATAGAGGTAGGCCAATCACCTTGTTGGATGGTCTCCCGAATCTGTGCCTGTGTGTCCATCTTGAGTTTGATTTTGGGGAGGAATTTGTTGAGGGGGGACAAGTCAAAAACTGGTCTCCACCCTCCCGAGACCTTTGGAATCACCAACAACCAGCCGTAAAAACCGGGGCCCGGGTCCGAGAGTTGAGATATAGCCCCATGAGGAGTGGGTGCGATATCTCTTTTTCTAGGACGTTCTCCTGCTCCGTTGAGCTGGGCACCTAAGGAGGAAGAGTGGATCTTTAGAGGGGGGAGATCCTCCACCCAAGACAGCATGTACCCCGACTCTAGCACCGACATAATCCCGTCGTTGAGTCCCAGAGCACACCACTGATGTGCATGCCGGGACAAGTTTCCTACTTGGAGGGGCTGAACGACTGGCAGTGCTGAATCGGGGCCCAGTCATTGGGGGTGCTGCCTTCTGGCCTTGGGCATGGCCGGTCGGCTTGGACAGACCTAAGGTGGTTTATTCCTCTGCCACTGATTCGGCACACGCTGCCTTGACAGGCGGCGTGGTATATGGAGGGGCCCTGGTGGCCAGTCTCTTCAATGGCATAGAACCCTGGAGCCCATGAGAGGTGTGGGCCAAATATGAGGCCACCTCCCTGTTTGTCTCTGCCCTGTGGCTGACAAAATGGAGCGGGAACTGGCCGAAGAGGGAGTGCTGCTGTGCTGGGATGGACCGCAGGGCAGCCCTCTCCTCCACAGGAATGTTAGAGAGGCTGAAAATGGCATCACGCCGCGCTAGCACAGTATTGAAGTGAAGGCTGGTAGCTGTGTCTGCAGCTGCCGTGAGACCAGATGCTACCCTATTGCCAAAAGCGTGTAACCTCTGGTCGGTGAAGAGGCCCGGCGGGACAGAGGAAGGAGACCCCTTGTCCTGATTAACTGGACACTGTTCGCACAGGTCATTGGCCCTGTGAAGGAACGTGTCGAAGGTGTACACCGTGGAAACCTCGAGGGGGCAGCGGCGGGCCAATTTGTCCCACTCTGCTAACGTTTTAAAGGATAGGTTAGCTGAAGTGGGGAAGGTGGTGCGCTGTGAGACCCTCCGCTGTAGGCAGGGTGGTCCTGCGTGTACCAGGACCACAACCCTCCCTTGTAGGAATCTTTAAGAAACTTTCCCGGGGAAAAGGCGCCCGGGGCAGAGAGGGACTCCCTGCCTAGAGGAGGGATGGAAGCAGCACCCCTGACAGTGCGGGCTGACTTAATAAGCCATACCTGCACCATTTCTGGCACTCTGAGTAGCCTTGTGGTTCTGGAGTTAGAGTCACATGGCGTAAGGAGGGGCAAAGGTAACAAAGTAGC
>JAAQRG010300635.1:7500-12415 GCA_011634625.1 Babylonia areolata
CTTCTGATGGATATGCTGAAATGTTATCTCCTCTTGTCGACTGGGTAGTCAGCTTCAGTGCATACCAGTTGCATTTCCCTCCTCCATTTCAGTTAACTCCTCATGGTCACCAACTCTTCTTCTTCCTACAGTTGTTGCCAATCTGTACTGACATTTTAGGTGACCACACAGCGCTTGTTCCATCAGTCATTGCCGATCTGTACTGACATTTTAGGTGACCACACAGCGCTTGTTCCATCAGTCATTGCCGATCTGTACTGACATTTTAGGTGACCACACAGCGCTTGTTCCATCAGTCGTTGCTGATCTGTACTGACATTTTAGGTGACCACACAGCGCTTGTTCCATCAGTCATTGCCGATCTGTACTGACATTTTAGGTGACCACACAGCGCTTGTTCCATCAGTCATTGCCAATCTGTACTGACATTTTAGGTGACCACACAGAGCTTATTCCATCAGTCACTGCTGATCTGTACTGACATTTTAGGTGACCACACAGCGCTTGTTCCATCAGTCATTGCCGATCTGTACTGACATTTTAGGTGACCACACAGCGCTTGTTCTAGCAGTCGTTGCCAATCTGTACTAACATTTTAGGTGACCACACAGCGCTTGTTCCATCAGTCATTGCCGATCTGTACTGACATTTTAGGTGACCACACAGCGCTTGTTGATGGAGAGATGGGATATGGGAGAGAAAGCCTTAAAAAAAACACACACACAAAAAAAAAAAGGGGTGGGGGGGTGGGGTGAGACGGTTAACCTCCTCCCCAGTTCAGCCTGGGGGGCCCAGGCCCGGGCCCCACACCACAGGAAAAATTTTTTTTTTTCTTTATCTCAGTACCTTCGATGTGAAGACACTGCGGGAGGGAGACAGGAAGGTGTCAGCTGGGAGGGTGTTCCAATCAGTGATGGTAAGGGGGAAGAATGAGAACTTTGTTGTCTTCATTTGACAAGAAACAGACTCTGAGAGTGTGTGTGTGTGTGTGTGTGCGTGTGAGTGTTTGTGTGTGTGTGTGTGTGCATATGTGTGTGTGTACTGTGTCATGGGTGTGTTGTTACTGTGCATGCACGTGTGCTTGTGATTTCACAAGTATGATTATTACTATACTGTAACAGTGGTGGAGCTCTCTCTCTCTCTCTCTCTCTCTGTGCGTGTGTGTGTGTGTGTGTGTGTGTGTGTGTGTGTGTGTGTGTAACTGTTAAAGACTTGTAGCTTCGGTGCACTGTAGAAGTGTATGATGTGAATGTTTGATGTGTGCGCGCGTGTGTGTGTGTGTGTGTGTGTGTGTGTGTGTGTGTGTGAGAAAGAGAGAGAGAGAGAGAGAGAGAGAGAGAGAGAGAGAGAGAGAGTGTGTGTGTGTGTGTGTGTATGTGTGTGCTTACATTCGAGCGCGTGTGTGTGCATGTTCGTACTTTACACTTACGGTTACTTCCGGATGTGACATTGGTGGACGTAGCAGAAATAACAGGAAACAAAGACTGTCTGCTGGTGTCTGTTTCTTCAGATAATACAACTGGGAACAATGGCTTTACGTCTTTCCGACGATCGGCACCACTTTCGGAAGCCATTTTGAACTGTTGTTATTTTTGTGAGTAACGTCCCTTGAAAGCTTGTTTCGGTTCTTTCTATGAGAAAGTGTTTGCGTCAAAAATAAAATACTTGAATCCCTGATTGTGCACCCAAGACTGCCCTTACTCCTCTTTCGACCCCTCCATCTATTTGAAATACAGAACAGGATAAAGAATTGGAACAATCCAACCGATAGTTATCAAGTTACACCCGAAAGAAGTAAATTATAATATGTTAATTTGCACTGACTAATACAAAAGATGTTAGACTGAAAATGAAATCCTGAGATCGCCAGTGCGGTTTGTTTTTTCTTTGTTTCATTTGAACATTGGGGACTTTCGTTCCAGTTGTTAATTGCCTATTGTAATAAGGGGAACAGAGAGAGAGAGAGAGAGAGAGAGGGAGGGAGGGAGGGACGGAGGGAGAGAGAGAGAAAGAAAGCCTGAGAGAGAGAGAGAGAGAGAGAGAGAGAGAGAGAGAGAGAGAGAGTCTTCTCTCTAGTCTCTTGTCTCACGATTTTTCACAAGGCCGCACTCTTTAAAGCTCCCTCTCCAGCCCCAGCCTCACCCCACCCCGCTTCCCCGGCCCTAAACGAGACTGACAGGCTGATAACGCAGAGCTGTTCCAAATTGTAACTGTTGGGCGTGTGGCCCATGTTCTGCCGGTTCCCCTTTCTCCCTTCCTCCAATTTGTGTTTTCTCTCATCCACCCTTCTTTGCAGTGAGACAGTTTCAACCGGGTCTCGTGTTACTGATGGAGCACGTGCTTACTGCTCAGCTCACCTGAGCGAACGTTCACGTGTTGTTGGTCAGCGGCACATTTCACGGGTCATTTTGCGACAGCCTGGCCGCCGTTGCATTCGGGTCATTCCAGCTCACAGTTAGTGGGGTAGCTACCCGGACATTGGCACCATAAAAGTGAGGGTTTCTGTCCCCCATGGATGCCATTGTCTTCTTCGTTGGTCTTCGCAGTCGCACTTTTCGCCGGTCGACCGTAGTAGTACGGCTACCTGTGCAGGTAAGAACTAGGCCACTTGTCCCTATGTGTTCAGTTAGAATTTCCGCACAGTGGTGTGAGTGGGGAAGGGGGTGTTGAGGGATAGCTGCTTTAAATGCTGGACAGGACTTGTCTTACTGGGCGACTGATTCGTTTAGTAAAACCCTTCTGCCTCCCTCCTTCTGACTACCCTCTTTGCTCTATTTCTCTGTAAAGATCCACGTCCACACAAACCCCTATCTAGGTATTCAACTCTGATGACCTGAAATGGAGCACCCACATTGCCTACACCTGCAAGAAAGCACGGGGCACAGCACCCTTGGCTTCCTCAGGAGAAACCTGCGTTTTTGCCCCCACCAATGCAAGAGAAATGCATATCTATCCCTCATCAGACCAGCCCTCGAGTATGGCTCCATCATATGGAGTCCTTACCTCAAACAGGACATTGACAAACTTGAAAAAGTGCAGCGCCCATCTGCCCGGTTCAAAACCGGCGATTATAAATCCAGAACACCGGGCTCCATCACCAAGATGCTTCACACTCTGCAACTGCCGACACTCCAACAGCGCAGACATGATCTACGCCCATCTTCCTCTACAAGGTGGTTGAGGGGTTGGTACCGGCCATACCACCTGCTGAGTACTTAACTCCACATAAACCAGTCCGACTCATAAGGCCACGAACATCTGGCGATCAGTACGATACCACCAGTACAATATCTGATCACATTAACAGAACATGATTCCAAGTCAGCAGATGTCAGACAGAGCAATATAAAGTCATTTTTTGTTAGTACAGTAAGAGACTGGAACCACCTGGAAGAAAACATCGTGAGAGCACCAACTCCTGAGATCTTTTTAAAAAAACCCATCTCAACAGTGAACCTGCTTAACTGCGCACACCCCCACCCGTCGCGATAATGCCATAATCTTGGCGACAGCGATGTACTTAACAGATACAGAAGATAATGCAACAAACTGTTTTGATCCAGATGTTACCCCTGCTTGCATCCCACACTCAGGACCAGCTATAGGGTACTGGTTGCTGCTGAGCGTCTTCCACCAGAAGTGTTTTTGCCGTCTGTTTCTGCCCTGCGACAGTGCAGACACCTCTTCAGCCACACAACTGAGGTATGCAGTCATCTATCTTCCTACTCATTTTTCTCTCCATCCTCTGTCGTCTTTTTTCTGTATCGTCTTACCTCTGCCTGTTTTATTGTTTCATTTATTTATCTAGTCATTCATTTAATTTTTTGGGGAAGGGGGGTTCTTTACTTTCCGCAAACAGGGTTGTTTCCCTCTGGAACAACTTGCCAGATAGCGTAGTATCAGCACCCTCTATCAACTGCAGAAATAGGCTCGACTGTCATTGGGGGAAAAAAACCTGCCTACCTTGTACTCGCCAGAATGTCAAGGTAGGTAGACTGACTTTTTAGTCGTTTTGCTTGGCTCCTTACGCCTGCCACGCATGCTGCAATGTAGTCTTACTCGCAGTACGACGAACAGGCCTCTTGGCCTCAAACGTGGGACAAGTCAAGTCAGACAGTGACTGCGCATAAAGGATATCCTTCCAGATAGTGACTGCGCCATCCGTCCTAGAATATGTGTTCTATTTCTGTGCATTGTGCATCTACATGCAGTGTTTGTATCAATCTAAACAAAGGCTTCCAGACTGCTTCAAATAGAACTGGCCCTTTGCTTTGGGTTCACGTGATTTTTTTTTTACAATGTATATGTAACGTAAGAAATCGTCGCCTGTTATGTACTTACGTTGCGTAAATATTTCTTTATTAATCATAACTTTAGTAAGGTTTAGAATAGGAAAGTCATCTTTGAACTGCAATTTCTTGCAATTTAGCTGCCGCAAAATGCAAAAATTCTTTCTGTACAAAAATGTTCCTGAAACAGCTATGCATTTTTTGCTTAAATGTCCAAAATTCAGTGAACCCAGGAATGATGAATGAATTCCTGTTGAATATCACAGGCATACATCTATATTTACATGTGCGTTACTGATGGCTGCAGAAAACAAAACGACAGTGATGAATGTTAACTTGTGCACGAAGCACATAAGAGGAATTTGTTTCTAATTCTTTCTTTAACCGCATTTACTCCACTTGTAAAAGGCCAAGGCCTATGCAGTTAAGCATTTTGAATCTTGAATCCCGAGTGCAACCATAATTAGTCCTGTCTGGTTGTGACAGATTCCACCACTGCCTGTACCCAGCACCTGACCAGTGTACAAGGTTCTGCTGAACTGAGCCTGTCACGTGGTTCTGCCCTGTGCACACATCCCCATCATCCACACAAGGTATGTACAGTTATCGCCCTTTTCTTCCCCCCC
>JAAQRG010300636.1:0-15140 GCA_011634625.1 Babylonia areolata
CAATGGACTGAGGGTGTTACCTGAAGTAGCATCAGCAGAAGAACTCTGGTCACCTCACACTGTGCCAACACATCACAGTACGCCCCAATGGGCTTCCCTGTTGTCGATGAACCTGTCGGAAAAGTGATTAAAAAAGAATTATAATAATAATACTTATGGATACTCATACCAGCATAATTTCTGGTTATTATTTTCATTAAATAGCACTCTTATCAAGAAAACGTCTCAAGGTGCTTTACAAAACAGAATACTCATACATAACATATAACATCAATCTTACAAACATACACACCAAAACGTACCCTGAAAATCATACACACACATTATCATAAATATAATGCATACATGAATATAAGCATATATTCATACATGCATACATACCTATCCTCCCTCGAATTCATATACACACATGCATACCCTCCACACACACACACACACACACACACACACACACACACACACACACACACACACGTTGTAAAAAATATATATATATATAATAATAATAATGAAAAAGAAAGAAAGAAAGTATGAATTATTTCCAGAGTTCTTCTTGAGTAAATGAAAGAGATAAGATGATGGAGCAACATCTGATAAAACAGGTTACAAATTTAAACCAAAAACAAAGTTAAAAAAAAAATTGACATCTCAGTGCATTACCATGGTTCATCATCTGCAAACAAATCAACTAAAAACAAATCATACACACACACACACACACACACAAACGCAAGTGTGCACACACATCACCATAGGCATTCACATGGACAAACATACATAAATTTTTACTTCTATTGCCCCTTCAAATCCAGTCAACAATTCACTTCTTTTATTTCTAATGCCCCTCCAAATCCAGCCAACAATTCACACTCCTTTTATTTCTACTGCCCCTCCAAATCCAGTCAATGATTCACACTCCTTTTATTTCTATTGCCACTCCAAATCCAGTCAATGATTCACACTCCTTTTATTTCTACTGCCACTCCAAATCCAGTCAATGATTCACACTCCTTTTATTTCTACTGCCCCTCCAAATCCAGTCAATGATTCACACTCCTTTTATTTCTATTGCCACTCCAAATCCAGTCAATGATTCACACTCCTTTTATTTCTACTGCCACTCCAAATCCAGTCAATGATTCACACTCCTTTTATTTCTACTGCCCCTCCAAATCCAGTCAATGATTCACACTCCTTTTATTTCTATTGCCACTCCAAATCCAGTCAATGATTCACACTCCTTTTATTTCTACTGCCACTCCAAATCCAGTCAATGATTCACACTCCTTTTATTTCTACTGCCCCTCCAAATCCAGTCAATGATTCACACTCCTTTTATTTCTATTGCCACTCCAAATCCAGTCAATGATTCACACTCCTTTTATTTCTACTGCCACTCCAAATCCAGTCAATGATTCACACTCCTTTTATTTCTACTGCCCCTCCAAATCCAGTCAATGATTCACACTCCTTTTATTTCTATTGCCACTCCAAATCCAGTCAATGATTCACACTCCTTTTATTTCTACTGCCCCTCCAAATCCAGTCAATGATTCACACTCCTTTTATTTCTACTGCCCCTCCAAATCCAGTCAATGATTCACACTCCTTTTATTTCTACTGCCCCTCCAAATCCAGTCAATGATTCACACTCCTTTTATTTCTACTGCCCCTCCAAATCCAGTCAATGATTCACACTCCTTTTATTTCTACTGCCCCTCCAAATCCAGTCAATGATTCACACTCCTTTTATTTCTACTGCCCCTCCAAATCCAGTCAATGATTCACACTCCTTTTATTTCTACTGCCCCTCCAAATCCAGTCAATGATTCACACTCCTTTTATTTCTACTGCCCCTCCAAATCCAGTCAATGATTCACACTCCTTTTTATTTCTACTGCCCCTCCAAATCCAGTCAACAATTCACACTCCTTTTATTTCTATTGCCCCTCCAAATCCAGTCAACAATTTACACTCCTTTTATTTCTATTGCCCCTCCAAATCAAGTCAACAAATTCACTCCTTTTATTTCTACTGCCCCTCCAAATCCAGTCAACAATTTACACTCCTTTTATTTCTATTGCCCCTCCAAATCCAGTCAACAATTTACACTCCTTTTATTTCTATTGCCCCTCCAAATCAAGTCAACAAATTCACTCCTTTTATTTCTACTGCCCCTCCAAATCCAGTCAACAATTTACACTCCTTTTATTTCTATTGCCCCTCCAAATCCAGTCAACAATTTACACTCCTTTTATTTCTATTGCCCCTCCAAATCAAGTCAACAAATTCACTCCTTTTATTTCTACTGCCCCTCCAAATCCAGTCAACAATTTACACTCCTTTTATTTCTATTGCCCCTCCAAATCCAGTCAACAATTTACACTCCTTTTATTTCTATTGCCCCTCCAAATCAAGTCAACAAATTCACTCCTTTTATTTCTACTGCCCCTCCAAATCCAGTCAACAATTTACACTCCTTTTATTTCTATTGCCCCTCCAAATCCAGTCAACAATTTACACTCCTTTTATTTCTATTGCCCCTCCAAATCAAGTCAACAATTTATACTCCTTTTATTTCTACTGCCACTCCAAATCCAGTCATCAAATTCACTCCTTTTATTTCTAATGCCACTCCAAATCCTGTCAACAATTTACGCTTCTTTTATTTCTATTGCCCCTCCAAATCCAGTCAACTATCCCCACTCTTTTTATTTCTACTGCCCCTCCTAATCCAGCCAACAATTCACACTGCTTCTTTCCCCTCATTCAAGACTTCACAACTTACCTCCCCTCTCCTGCGCCAAGTACGCCATTTCTGTCAGCACCACTAAGGCCCCTTCGTAATCCTCTGTGTCACATAGTATTATCACCATTACTCTTGTTACAATTATCAACATTAGCTTTATTACTATCATTATCATCATCATATTTATTGTTGACTTATTAGTAGTAGTATAACTATTATCAGTATCATTATCATTATCATCATTATCATTATTTTTATTATAATCATCATCGATATAATTTATCATTATCATCATTGTTATTATTATCACTATCATTATCATGATTATCATTATTCTTTGCACTGGACCAGTCTTCACAGTTTGTTTTTCTCAAGGAGGAATCACTGTGTTCACAAAAATCCATATATACGCTGCACTTTTTAATCTGTCTGTTCATTCTCTCTACACGCCTCACAGTCAATAAAAATGGACTTGTTTCTCTTCATTAGCAAATCAGATGCTTCATAAATAACCATTCATACTGAAAAATCAAAAACAAAAGCAACGCTGCATAAATGGTGGGAAAAGAAAACAGTGATAGAAATACAAATAAATACACATACAAACACACACACACACACACACACACACACTCATACACACGCATGCGCACACAAACACAAAAGAAAAGAGAGAGTGTGGAGTGTGAGGTAGAGCCCAGAAATACATCAAATTAACTTACTTGTTTCCAGTTTGCACTGAGCCACCAGATTCAAGGCTGCCAAGCAATCCAGGGGACTCTACACACACAGACACACACACACATTCACACAGACAGGCACACAGACACACACAGTCACACACACACACACATTCACACAGACATACACACAGACACACACACCCCAACACACACACATATATATATACGTGAATGTTTAGAGTTCATAGCTGAAACCACACAGACACACATATAAACACATGAACACAATGTTTCAAGAAGAGCTGAAAACACAGACACACACACAGAGACACACACAAACACATAAATTTATTGAGAAGTGCTGAAATCACACACACACACACCACACACACACACACGCCTGCACACACACGCACACGTATACACACACATGTAAACAAGTTAATGTGAAAAAATATATTTTATAACAGGCCAATATCTCAATTACTAACAAACACAAGGGGAAATTTGTGATTTCAGATAATTGGTGCAAACTGCAAATCTCTTCAAGCTGTTCAGCACATTTCCATATTTTCTGGTACTGGTGCATACATCAGCAAAACAACATTATGGATGCTTATGCGAGTATGCAGCAAAATGACATGCATCTGCATCTGCATGCATACATATTTAATAACAACAATACATCGTATTTATGAATCAAAACTATTTTAGAAGAAAAACAACCACCTCACTGTGCACACACACACACACACACACACACACACACACACACATCCCACAACTATGCAGTACAGTGGCAGGGACAGAAATGTGTGTGTGTGTATGTGCGTGTGTGTGCGTGCGTGTGTGTGTGTGTGTGTGTGTAAAAGGGCAGGGGTGGGTGTATGAACAGATCATGAAGTGCCAGAGAAAGTAAAGAATAAAGCACCTGTGACATCAATTCTGCTGCTCGCTGATAATGCGCTGTTGCCTCTCCATGTTTATTGAAGCCCTGGCAAAAAAATACACACGGAAATAAATGTCTTATTGTTTGAAATAACCTACATAACAACATCAATCGCACAGTGTAAAACAAAGCTAGCATACACTATTCTTGTTCCTTTAAGGGAAGCAGCTTGATGCTATGTTCTTTGAACTTTTTTTTCTTGTTCTTGTTTTTAAAGCTCTCCAAAGTGTATTCCAGTGTGTGGAGTGTAACTGTGTGTGTGTGAGAGTACGTGCTTGCATGCATGTCCATGCATGCATAATTGTGTGTGTGGGAGAGGAGTGGGGTGTGGGGGGTGTGGGGGGGTGTATAAGTGTCTGTGTGTACATGTGTGCATGCTTGCATGTAATAAAAATAATAATACGTAGTTTTTCTATGGCGCGATTTCCAGCACCAATGCTGCTCAAAGTGCTTTACATCATCTAGTTGACTATAAACTTGCCTTAAAACCGCTATCTGACAATGGAAAACATCCAGTGTATTCATGTGAATCAAAAAGCACACTTCAGAGATGAATCAGATTATAAAAGCTATGAAGTAGATAAGGCTTAGGTTAAAACAAAATGCATTTCGCAGAACACACACACACACACACACACACCGACATTAAACATCAACTGCACTAAAAACAGAATTGAATTTTATAGCATTAAAATATTTCTTATTTTCTAACATAGAATTCTGTTCAGACGTACTGACATGCCTACACACTTACACACGCGTACCAGAGCACTGTACCCTCACAAACACATGCACAAACGCATGCACGCACGCGCGCGCGCACACACACACACACACACACACACACACACACACTCAAACCCATTAAAAATAACCAGATAGAAAAAGTGACATCACATCTAAGACCAAACTACATAAAATAATGCATTTAAACAGGACTACAAAAATACTAGTACAAAGATACTTGCTAACAAACATTATTTGGTTTAACCATTCTGCCCAGAACAAAAATGCTTACAGAAAAGGTAAGTTTTCTGATCTGACTTAAAGGAATGTAGATCAGAGGCATTTCTAAGAGATGAAGGCAGAGAATTCCACACTTGGGGAACCTGAGCTCTGAAAGACCTATTTCCAGCGCATTTCAGATTAGTTACTGGAACTTTAAGCAGCTTTTCAGAACTGGATCTTAATGTTCTGTGCGGTTCATAACTTTCCAGTACAGAGGAGAGATACAATGGAAGCGACTTGTCAAAATGTTTGAAGGCGAGTGTTGCTAACTTATAGTGAATGCGGGACTCAACTGGAAGCCACTGTAAGCGATTCAGCAGATGTGTAACATGATCAGATTTTTTTTGCACATATCCACTGAGGCACAAGTGTGTACATTCTTTGAAAAAGACATTCACAACACAAGATCATCACTTCTATTTTCCTGGCAGTTTGCCTGACTTCAGTTGAGAACATACCCTCAAAACATTGCCAAGTTCCAAACACAGCGCTGCTGCCAAAGCCGTCTGCTTGTTTTCAATGTGTACCTGAAACAGTGAAAACAACAGCAAATATATAAGTATTAGCAATGTAAACATCACATAATACAATAACATGTAAAAGATTACAATAATTTAAGGCTTCAGACTAATAAAACATACGATTTTCTTCAACTTTTCAAGTCTCAATGCTGACTTATTTTGGTGTGTTTTAAACCAATGATCTACAGGTAAATAAGAAAACTCACTGCCATATTGTCCCTCACACCCAAAAAGGGGAGAAAGGATCAAATTTCTATGAATCACTGAATCTTTGTGTTTTGATAAGTTAAAGTTCCCATACCCTTTTACAGCCATCTGGGCAGTGAATTCAATCCCCCTATGTCCAGGGCTTGGCATGGGAAGGCAGGGCCTAATCCTCTCCTTCCCCAGCCAAAGTCAGGTACCCATTCACACCTGGGTGGAGTGAGGAAAAAGGAAATTTTCTGTCTAAAATTATGTTTAAATAACATACTTACTGTGACCCACTAGTGCAGACTCCGGCAGGGGTCTGACATTCCTGTTCTGTGTAAACTACTATCCGCCTATGCAGAGAAAACGAAAGTAACTACGGCCGATAACCTCCCGGAAGTAGGTAACCTCCCCTTTGTCCCGCTGGCTAGTGCCCTCTTTTTCCGGCAGCCATCTTACGGCTAAGTTTTTTCGCATTTTCTATCTGTCTATCGATTCTTTGGCGTTTCTGCTCCACCATACAGAAACGGTATCTTGAACCCTGATCACCAGTGAACACTGGATCAACTGACGGATTCTGCCATAGCGCCTCTGGGGTTTTGAGTCCAGATTTAAACTGATTTTCAGCAAGCTGAAGCAGGTGTTGATGATGATGATGATGATATGGATACTTATATAGTGCCTCTATCATTTGTCTGAGACCAAGCTCTAAGCACTTTACAAACACGGAGTCATTGGCGCAGCAGACTGCCTACCTGGGTAGAGCCAACTGACAGCTGCCACTGGGCATTAATTATTTGTTTCCTTTGTCATTCAATCAGGTTTCAGTCACGCACACATACACACTCAGACAGACATGTAAATCTTATACGTATGACTGTTTTGTTATTTACCCTAATATGCAGGCAGCCACATTCCGTTTTTGGTGGTTTGCACACTGGATATGTCCTTGTTTCCACAACCCACCGAACGCTGACATGGATTACAGAATCTTTAACCCTTTCAGCCCTTTAAGATCTTCTGCCTGTGCAGCCTTACCAGCCCGGCATGTTTTGGCCTGGCTGCATCAACGGGAAGGGGTGCTTCACTTCAGACACAAATTTATTGCAGCACCTCAACCAATAGCTACCAAACTTCAAATTACGACTGAAATGTAATTTTGACACAAAGTGCTGAAGTCTCAAGACAAAGGATGTAATGGTATACTTGTAACTTTAAATAAAAAACAGAAATAGTAAAATGTCAGCTTCTGTCGATCTTGATTGAACTTTGTCTACACTGGTTGCTAATTTCATCTCCTTCACTTTCCCATGAAATATTGAAAGAATTATAAGACAAATCGTCATTATCTGGGTTGAATTCACTGCAAGAGTCCATCATAATTTCACTGAGCACTTACTGCGCAGTAAACCTTTGATGCTTCAACATATCGATGCAGAAAGCCGGAAAAAAAAAACACTAATCATTCCATTTATGGAGCGAAACTTTGTGTGCCAGTGAGAAAGGAAGTTAAGTTGAGTTACTTCCCTTACCAAGCAGTTTCATGCATAATAATGAGCTGGCAAACTGGTGGAAAAAAATGGGTTTCTTTGCCCGCCTGTCAGGTAGGCTCAGACGGAGAACAGCGATCAGCAGCGCACGCCTCTCAGGCGGTCGCAGGGTTGAATGAGTTAATGTGCGTATTTGATCTTCTGCGTGCGTATACACCCAAAGGGGGTTCAGGCACTAGCAGGTCTGCACATAGTATTGACCTGGGAAATCAGAAAAATATTCACCCTATACCCACCAGGCACCGTTACCCAGATTTGATCCCGGGACCTTCCAATTGAAAGTCCAACACTTTCACCACTCAGCTATTTCACCTTGCTGAAACAGGATCTCGAATCCTGATCACCAGTGAACACTAAATCAGTCCCAACCCCTAACTGCCATAGCTCCTCTGTAGTTTTGAGGGCAGATTTACAGTGAGATTGTCAGCAAGCTGAAGCAGGTGTTGATGATGATAATGATATGGATACTTATACAGCGCCTATCCTATGTTGGAGACCAAGCTCAAAGCACATTACAAATACGGAGATGTTTGAACAACAGGCTGCCTACCTCGGTGGATAAAGCCAACTGACAGCTGCCATCGGGCGCTCATCATTCATTTCCTGTGTCATTCAATCAGGTTTCAGGCACACACTCATACACACTCAAACAGACATGTGAACACTGGATCAAAACTCCCAACCCCCAAACAGACTCTGTCACAGAGCTTCTGGAATTTTATGACCAGATCTAAAGTGAGCAGGTGGCGACGCTCTCACCCTGATGGCGTGGCTGTAGCAGTTGATGGAGGCGGTCAGGTGTTCCTGGAAGGTGGGACAGTGCAGCTCTTTGTCAGCCTGCTCTGCATGCAGGAAGGAGCGGGCCGCTTCTGTCAGGGCCTGCGACTCCCCCGCCCCGTTGGACAGTGTGTGCTCGCATCTGGTCAGTTTGCCAATGGGGATAATTACAGTTATTGTGGCTGGTTGTGTGGTTTAATCTAATAATAATATCAGTTCAGTTTGAAAATTCAGGTAATACTGATTCTAGTTGATATTTAAGTATACACATTACAAGAACACATGTGTATGAGTGTGTGTTTGTGTGTATGTGTGTGTGTGTGTGTGTGTGTGTGGTTGTTTTTTTGTGGTTTTTGTGTATGTGTGTGTGTGTATGAGTGTGTGTGTGGGAGGGGTGGGGGGAGGGAGAGGGAGTGTGTGTGTGTGTGTGTGTGTGTGTGTGTGTGTGTGTGTGTGTGTGTGTGTGTGTGTGTGTTTGATAGAAAGACTGAAACAGACTGAAAGAGAGACAGGGAAATGGAATCACCTTTGTGAACAGAAAATAAATCTCAGGATCTGAGACAGTCTATGAATGTAATGATGCAGACATATATATGTATCTACCAGAAACCTGTCAAACTAAACAGGACAGGATAACATGAGCAGGAAATCAATTTTTCTGGCTGTCAGGATTTGACAAAGTGTGTGTGTGTGTGTGTGTGTGTGTGTGTGTGTGTGTGTGTGTGTGTGTGTGTGTGTGTCTGTGTGTCTGCATGTGCGTGTCTGTGTGTGTGTGTGTGTGCCTGTGTGTGATTATGTGTGCGTGTGAATGTGTGTATGTTTGTGTTCCACTCTGCGTGTGTGAATATACGCATATATATACACAACAGAAAGCATGTGTATGCAACTGCATGCATGCATTCGTGCTTGAGCAATATATATACAGTATATTTTTTCACCATTTTCCATCACGCCCATCCCCTAAGCTGTCGACAGCTCAGCAGCAGACAGACATTGATTACATGATATATATATACCTTGCCTGTGCCAGGTAGCAAAAGCCGGAGTACTGGGGACACTCCTGTATCTTCAGCGTCTTTGCCAGGCTAGCTGTCAACATCCACAGCAGCAAATCAATAGCTACACACGTCACCACAAGCATGCATGTGTTAGAGCACACTTTTTATATATCTTCCACACCATGGGTTGTCTTAACTAATATAGATAAGGTATCATTATTCATTTCTGTTTGGTCTGCATGTTATGCTGGTTTCTAACACAGAATTCTGGTTTGCGCACACACACACACACACACACACACACACAAGCACACACACACACACACACACACACACACACACAGAGACTGAAACACATACATAATTATAATATCAGTATGTATATATTATATACACAAACATGTGCATACAAATTATGCAAGCACACACATGCATACAAATGACTATCAAAAGATCCAGTGAGAACATGTCTCTTTCAACGAAACACACACACACACACACACACACACACACACACACACGAAATACACAAAAACTTACCAAACTGTTCACTGCCCTCGGCAACATTTGGTTTCTTCAAAAACCGTCTGTGAAAAACAGAAACAGGACTACATAGGCATCGATCAGTCACTGTTTATTCTTTATTGTGCATGTGTGTTGCTTAACATTATAACACCAAACAAAACTATTTAGTGTTAGTCCTGGGATTAAAAGAGTCTATCAGTTTTGGACCTTTTCTTCTTCTTTTAATTTCAACTCCTTTCTTAACTGTGTGAAGACGCACTGGGGTTCCGTAAACAGCACTGCTGTGCACTTATAACAAAAAAGTTCAAAACACACACACACACACACACACACACACACACACACTCACACACACACACTCACACACACACACACCTTACAAAAGTGAGATGGAGAGAAAGATAGGCTGACACGCTGACAGAGAGAGGGAGAGAGAGGGAGAGTACAATACAAATTAAATAAAAATCAAGTGAATGCTATCTTAAGATTTTACAATATCCATTATATACCATGATGAACATTTCAAAGAAGCAGATAATTTGTAAGGGATTACAAAGAATTATTCATTTCATTACCCTCAACCTGCATGATTTCTTAAGTTAGACTGACTCTATATAGAGAGAAACAGCACATCTTAAAACGAATTATTATAAAAACATGACAACGTGTATAAAGAAATTATAGTGAAAATAAATCATCACTTTGTTTTAGTTATAGGGAGTTTAACTGAAAAATCATTTTGTCTTGTTGCTACTCAGTGTTTATATACAAACTGATATTTGTATTCATACTGTGTTTACAGATATATAGGTATATATATAGATAGGCCGACAGACTGATAGTGATACAGACAGATAGATACTAAGTTAGATAGACAGATTGATAGATCTTAAGTGTGTGTGTGTGTGTGTGTGTGTGCGCGCGCGCGCGTGTGTGTGTGTGTGTGTGTGTGTGCGCGCGCGCGCGCGCGTGTGTGTGTGTGTGTGCGCGCGCGCGCGTGTGTGTGTGTGGATAAGTTCGTTGCTGGGGCCAAATTTGACAAAACTGTAACGGGGGCGGGGTTGGGGAGTGGCGGGGTTGGGTGGGGAGGGGGGGGGGGGCACGTACCGCGTTGTGTGCATACTAAAATTATGTGGTCGTTTCCTGCAATCACATAAACCTTATCTATTGTGGGATGCTGCACAAAGAAGGTGAACTATCATCAGCAAGTTGTTGATGCTGGCTACGAAAGAAATGTGGGTGCAGTTCATCTGACCTGTCGAGAACAAGTCAAAACAGCAACTGAAACCAAACACAGCTGAAAATGACAGTGATGGTTAAATGTTACCACTTTAAAATGCATCTAAACAACCCACTTACTTCTTCAATTTGTTTGTCACAGCTCTGTATCTGCTCAAGATATCACTGTCTTTCTCCATGATTATATTCCGGAAGTATGCAGACGACTTGTTTGGGTCCACGATAGTCCAGCGATGTGGTGCTGTGCCGTTGACCTTCGACCTGATCTAAGGTGCTTGTTTTGTGTCAAGAATTTACTTTTGCTGAACAATGAATTTTATTGAAATTTTTCTGTAGAAGTGGTATGTCTGTCTGTCTGTCATTGTGTCATATTTATCGTGTCATGTTTTGTGTATCGTAACGTATCATATCGAGCCGTATCAGTCAGATGTCTAATGCTAACGTCCATATTTTAAATATATTTCTGTTTATAATCACGATGTAATAATTAATTGCAATGTTTTAAAAGCGAATATGTGAAATGCTTTTATTTGAGAACATATGTTTATTACTCTTGTTTAATCAAGTAAACCACGTGTGTGGGGTGGGTGGGGGTGGGTGGGTGCTGGTGGGTGCTGATTATCTGGTTGTGGTTTTCCGCAATTTATATTTATTCTTATCTTATCTGTCTGTTGTAATCAATGTGCAATATAGTAGACTATGCTTATAATAATTATATTCAAAATAATGTTTCTTAATTCTTTCTGTTTTTACATTAAGAATACCAGTTATTACCTGTAGTGTGTGGATGTATGTATGAAACGGTGTACGTGATATTTTTTACATTTGTGTCTTCGTAGTATTCGTAAAAGCTGTTGTTGACTTTTACAGTTATGGTCCCCATGTTGTTTTCTTGTCTCTGTTGTGATAATGCACCTGACCAAAATTCTCCAGTTGAAGATAATAAAGTTATTCTTATTCTTATCATGTCGTGTCGTCAGCCGGTGCAGTCGTATGGCATCATATCGAGTACCCGGCCGAGTCACGTGGATACCGTATTGCATTGTTCATGAATCGTGTCTGCATTATGAAGCCCGTTATCACAATAATAACCCACTAGGCATACTACACTGAATTAAGCTACTGGCTACAGCTAATTCTACAGTTCGCTGCTGTTTATTATAATTATTAAACATGTATCGTCTGCATGATCGGCTATACTCAGTGCCGTGTTCTTATCGCCCGGCCGCCGTTAATGAATATATATACCTTGAAAACTATTATTTTATTTTCTCTAACTATTATTTTATTTTCTCTAGCCATTATATATTATGAGAACTTCAATGCACAGAATGAAAGACTGTGATGTAAGGTGAAACCGCGGGATCACCCTACAGCCTCTCAAAACGTAGTCAAACCACTGAGATGCTTGTCCAATGGCTCAAGTTTTTTTCTGATCCACTGAAGAACAATCTTTACTGAAACCAGAAGCTTTTCAAAGTCAGTATATTTCTCAGTTTTTGTTTTTGTTTTGTTTTGTTGTTGTTGTTGTTGTTGTTTTTAAGTACTTTCGTCACGAATATGTAGATCAGAGTCAAATTTAAGAATTTCCCGAACTGAAATCGGTGCACAGCCAGAATCCTTGTAGATTATTATCCCGAGACACTGATCGAGGTGACAAGGGTTTTAGAACGCCGATGAAGATCGAGGCATTTCCTCAGCGTTAACGGGTCGGCCCGTTGTGACGAGTTCATCATTACTCAGTATCTGTAACTTAGTATGTCTTTTCCCGTGTCCAACCAAGTCATTTGAGATGTGTGCATTCAGTGTTGCGTCATCCTCAAATCGTTCGCACAAGAATTTTGTGTGGAAAGATTGGTCATTATAAACTGAAAAATAATAATTATAATTATATGTCAGTCAGTATAATAGCAAAAAGAGCCCAAAATTGATCCCCGAGGGATGCCTTACAATCAGTTGATGAACTCATTGTCACGCACAAGTTCGTCGCTTGTTTGTGATATATGATTTAAGCCAAATTTATGAGTTCTGGCCGTGACAGCTAGACTAAATATAGTTCCGGTCCGTTTTCGAAGTATAAGGGATTGAATTGTTGTCAATATCATACTGGTAATAATGGATACTTATATAGCACACTGTCCAGAAATCTGCTCTAGGTGCCGGCTTTACAAAAACACTTTTGTTTACATAACACATTACATCAATGTTGCATACACACACCAAAATGAGACCACAAAAAAAAAACAACTAAATACACACACACACACACACGCACACACGCACGCACGCACACATACACACACACACACACACACACACACACACACACACACACACTGCATACATACATTTCAAGACTGTGATACATATGTACATAGTACTGAGCTACTCTCAACACATACGCACACACAGGCACACCCAAACACAGACATAAACAGACACGTATACGCATTCATAAACATGCATGTACAGTTATGTACATACACATAATTATGTGTACACACATAGTCAACTTGAGCACAGCTCACGCAAAGGAAGTGGAGTTGCCACACTGAGAGAGAGAGAGAGTGTGTGTGTGTGTGTGCCGTGTCAGTGTGTGTGTGTGTGGCAGTGTGTGTGTGTGTCAGACGGTGTGTGTGTGTGTGTGTGTGTGTGTGTGTGTGTGTGTGTCGCGGTGCACCGAAACGCGCCGTATGTGTGCACGTGTGCCATGGTGTGAATTATATGTAGTATGTGTGCCCACACGCATACAGGCCGTCCGTGTATGCGTTCAGCGTGCACGTGTGTATGAATGTGTGTGTGTGCCCGGCCCACACACGGCACGCCGCCGCCCGCGTGCACTGGCACTGTGCATGCATGGATGCGTGTTTCTGTGTGTTAGAGGCGCCGGATTGCCGCGGGTTACGTTGTGATATTCAGCACCTGAGCATGGACTTAACGCTGTTTCTCATGATACGTTCCCCTGTATGCATACCGTCATCCTCGTGTCAGTTCTGAGAACCGGTAGAATCTTTCACGACTGAGTCGCGCGCGCGCGCGCGCGCGCGCGCACGTACACACACACACACACACACACACACAACCACACGCTGACACACGTCACACACACACACACACACACACACACACACCCACACACACTGACACACACGCGCGCGCAGGGTGATTTTTTTTTTTTTTTTTTAATATACGAACACTGACAACCACTCAGTGAAACACAAAGAGAGGTTCTGAAGTGGATTTTTTCATATCTAATAATTTTTATTCTTTGCCAATTTCATATAATTTCATGTAATTTCATTTTGTCTTGGTAGTGGCAGTTTCAGACGTCTGGAGCCATGATGGAGCTTTTGGAGAGAAACACTGAGATTATTCCTTTGAAGGCGTTGTGATTCCAAGGAGGTCGTCATACCTGTCACACGGCACACGCGCACACACACACACACAAGCAGAACATTAATAGTGTGAACTGAAGTTTTGGGAATAATATCAAGTCACAACATAGCATTGTGATTAGTGCATCATCATCATTTCAACAAAATAATTTCAATAATTCTATTAAACTCTGGGGGAAAAAAAAGATTTATAACAAACTTGTATTCATTTCAAAACAATGTAACACTGGTAAAAAAAAAAAAATTAAAATTTTAAAAAATACAACAACAAATAAAAAAACACAAAGTCGCAGGTCATTGGATATTATATCTATACATTTCAGGCAGTATATGCTTGTCCTGCTTAGCTCTTTTCAAAAGAATGTGTTTCTTTAAATTAGGCAGTATCAGTGCCACATACGATTTTACTGACGTTGAGATCACCTTTTTTCTTTCTTATATATGTACTTGTATTTGCCCACAAACACACCCATCCTCCTTAATTTACTTAGGACTTGCTTCAACGAATAGAGTGACATTTGTCAGGGCTTTTTTTTTTTTTTTTTTTTTTTTTTTTT
>JAAQRG010300637.1:5000-7500 GCA_011634625.1 Babylonia areolata
TGTCAGTTCTTTTTCATATATTTGCTGACAGGCCTGTTGTGAATTGAAAATGAATTTCCAGTTTTGTTTGAAGCAGACAATAAAGTATTTTGAATTGAACTGAACTGAACTGAACTGAAAATGAATTGAATTGAATTGAACTGAAAGACAGATGCACACACAGAGAGAGCAGAGACAGAGACAAAGACCGTGAAGAACTGAAGAGACGCGAAGATTGACTGATTGACTGACTGATTGACTGACTGACTGACTGAATGAATGAATGAATGAATGACAGCATAAACAGACAAGAAGCATACAACAACACGATGACGACAAGATGATAAGGCCTTGGAAAACAAAAAAAAACAAAAACAAACAAACAACAAAAACTATCGTCTCCGGTGTTGCAAAGAACAAAGAGGTCCACTGCTAGCTCTCTCTTGTTGAATGTCCTTGCAACGCTTAATGAGAACAAATCCCAGACTCACGCAAGACGCCGGTCCACGCGTCATTGACGTCAGAGGGTCATACACGGGAGTAATGCACCATCAGACAATCATGATCGTACTTCATGACGTCATCAGGACTTCATGACGTCAATGGTGGTACCAAAACAGGAAACTGGTTGGTTTTTTATTGTTGTTGTTTGTTTGTTTGTTTTGCTTTTGTTTGTTTGGTTGGGGTTTTTTTTGTGTTGTTTTGTTTTGTTTTGGTGTGTGTGTGTGTGTGTGTGTGTATGTGTGTGTGTGTGTGTGTGTGTGTGTGTGTGTGTGTGTGTGTGTGTTTTCTCTACATCTTTTTTTGTTTGTTTGTTTGTTTTTCCTGGAGGGGGGAGCTTTTTTTTCGTTTGTTTCTTTTTTCCACATTGTCTGGTTCGTAATCCCAAGCATCAACTAAAAGGTCGTTTAATATGCAACGAATGTGTGTGCTGTTTTACGTAACACTGTCCTGCAAATAGCAACGGGTTTATAGCGTACAGTGTTATTTCAGTGATAAAATGAAAGGGAAGATTCGTCGACTGTCTGCAGCGCTTTGCAACGTGTGTATGTATGTATATATATATATATATATATATATAGAGAGAGAGAGAGAGAGAGAGAGATTTGCATAGACCAGGAACTTTTAATACTTACCCCCCCCACCCCCCCACCGCCCCCCTCCCCCTCTCCTCCTCCTCCCTACCTCTCCACTAGACATTGTCTTTGGGATGAAACCGAAATTTGTTTTCTTATCAAACAGAATTTTGCTGAGGTCAACTCTTGTGCTGTGATTTCTTTTACGTGCGCTAAGTAGATGCTACATACGGGGCGTGGAGGGGGGGGGGTGTGGGGAGGGGGGGGGGCTCGTTTTATCGTTACATCCGAATGTTTAGCGCTCCAGACCACCTCCACCACCACTCAAGGTCTAGCTAGTGGAGGTGGAGAAAATCTGTACTGGCCGGTGTGGGATTGGAACCTTTGCGCTCAGATTCTCTCGCTTTGAAGGCGGACGCGTTACCAACTAGGCCATCAGTGCCAGTAACAATGGATCACAGATGAAAACGGTTGCTTTTGTCCCGTTCTCACTTTGCTGTGTTGCTAAGAATAGACGCGTGTTAACCCTGTTGTATTCAGCAATAGACTCATGTGTCTTTTTTTTTCTTTTTTTTTTTTTTCTTTCTTTGCTTTCCCCATGTGTACCTTAGAATAGACACATGTTTACAGTGATGCTGTCTGTGGCTCAAAATAGACAGACCCATCTTTAATTTCGGGGGTACATGTCAGTATACACCATGTTTGTTGTGTATAATTATGCAAAGAAAAGACACGTGTTTACTTTGGTAGGTGAAGATCAGAATAGATCTTTGTTTGCTACTTATACTACTACTACTACTACAAACTACTACAACAAAAGCAACTGCTGCTGCTACTACTACTACTAATGCTGCTGCTGCTGCTACAACAACAGCTACTACGATTTCTACTGTACTGCTGCTGCTGCTGCTACTACCACTACTTCTACTGCTACTACTACTACTACTGCCGCTGTTGCTGCTGCTGCTACTACCACTACTTCTACTGCTACTACTACTACTACTACTGCTGCTGCTGCTACTACTACTGTTACTGCTACTGCTACACTTCTACTGCTACTACTACTGCTGCCGCTGCTGCTTCTACTACTGCTGCTGCTCCTTCTACCACTACTACTACTACTACTTCTTCTACCGTTGCTGCTGCACCTGCTGCTATACTACTACTACTACTACTACTACTACTACTACTGCTACTGCTACTGATGCTACTTCTGCTGCTGCTATACCACTACAAGTACTACTGCTGATGTTGCTACTACTACTACTGCTACTACTACTTCTACTGTTGCTACCGCTGCTGCAACTGCTGCTACTACTGTTGCTGCTGCTGCTGCTGCTACTACTACTACTGCTCCTGCTGCAGCTGCTGCTACTACTGTTACCACTTACATCACACACGAGTGCAACTCGACTGGTCACCGCTCCTGTGCGCACGAGCCACGG
>JAAQRG010300637.1:10000-15131 GCA_011634625.1 Babylonia areolata
TAGACAGACAGATGGATGGACATACAGATAGACGAGATAGACGGACAGACAGACAGGTAGACAGATAGATAGGCAGACAGACGGAGAGATCGGGGGAAAAATGACAGGGTTTGATATAGATAGATAGATAGATAGATAGATAGATAGATAGACAGATAGACGGATAGATGGATATATAGATGGACGGACAGACAGACAGACATACAGAAGGATGGATATGTAGATGGACGAACAGACATACAGACAGATAGATAGATAGATAGATAGGTAGATAGACAGATAGATAGATAGATAGACAGACAGACAGACGAACGGACGGATGGATGGATATAAAGATGGACGGACAGACAGACAGATAGATAGATAGATAGACAGACAGACAGACGGACGGACGGATGGATGGATAGATAGATGGACGGACGGACAGACAGACAGACACAGATCATCAAAATTTCCCTGTCCCACTTCCCTACGTAGAGACTAAAACAAAAATTAAATGACAGGTTCTAACATGTTGTTTCGTCAGGATCGGGTTTAACCCCCCACCTCACACCCACCCCCCAATGAAGATTGGCTGCCTGGAAGACAGAAACAGAGAGAGATAGAGAGAGATAGACAGACAGACAGGCAGATAGAAACAGAGAGAGAGAGACAGACAGACAGAAACAGAGATATCGAGACAGACAGACAGACAGAGACAGAAATAGAGAGAGATAGAATATATATGAGATAGAGAGAGATACAGAGGGAGAGAGAGAGAAAATATAGATGTAAATATAGATATAGATATATATATATATATATATATATATATATACAAATACGTCTGTCTATAGACAGACAGATAGACACATAGATAGATAGATGGATGCACAGACAGACACATAGATAGATACATACATACATACATAGATACATAGATAGATAGATAGATAGATAGATAGATAGACAGAGATCACCAAACTCCCCTGTCCCAATCTCGGGCCCCTCTACCTAAGGGTTGAAAATATGACAGGGTTTTAACATGTTGTTTAGTAGCCTTGATCGGGTTTTTAACCCCAGCTCGACTTCCACTCCTCCACTTCCAGCACCCCATCCCTCTTCCATCTCCCCCTCAAGCCCCCAGACCCCCTCGCCCCCACCACCCCCATTCCCAAATGAAGCTTGGTTGGCCGGTTGGCTATCAATGACTGACTCTACTCGGCGATATTGAGTTTCCTCACTAACCTTGGCCATACATACATACGCTTTGGGGGTGCCATATGGGAGTGTGGTTTTTTGTGTCGTTTTTTGTTTTGTTTTGTTTTTGTTTTTTTTGGGGGGGGTTGTTTTTGGGGGTTTTTTAGTGGGTGAGCGGCGATGCTGGGGTTGTATTGTGGGGATGTGGAGGGGAGTGGGAGGAGGAAGAAGGTGGGATGGTGGTGGTTGGGTGGTGGTGGGGGTGGGAGTAGAGGGGGGTGAATGAGGGTGGGCGGTGGGCGGCAGGAACAGGAAAGGGGGGGGGTTGTTGTTGTTATAAGGGTCGTGGGGTGGTTGTGGAGAGTGTGTATGAAGAGAAGTGTGTGTGGCGGGGGTTTGGGGGAGTGTGGGTATGTGTGTGTGTGTGTGTGTGTGTGTGTGTGTGTGTGTGTGTGTGTGCGTGCGTGAGTGAGTGTGTGTGTGTGTGTGTCCGTCTGTCCGTCTGTCTATCTCTTTGTCTGTCTGTCTGTCACACACACACATACACACATACACACACACACACACACACTCTCTCTCTCTCTCTCTCTCTCTCTCTCTCTCTATCTCTCTATCTATCTATCTATCTGTACTGGTATCTCTGTCTGATTCTGTCTCCCCCCCCCCAACCACCCCTTTTTCTCTCTCTTTCTCTCTCTCCATCTATATGTTTATATCTCTCTTTGTCTCTACATGTCTTTCTCAGTCAGTCTCTGTCCATCACTCTCTCCATGTCTCTGTCTCTGTCTCTGTCTTTCTCCCTTTATCTCTGTGTGTGTGTCTCTGTCTGTCTCTCTCTTTGTGTTTCTGTCTGTCTGTCTGTTTGTCTGTCTTTCTGTGTTTCTGTCTTTTGCTCCGCCCCCCTCACCCCCCCACCACTACCACCCCACCTCTCTCTTTCTCTCCCCTCCCACCGTCTCTCTCTCTCTCTCTCTCCATCTCTCCCCTCTCCCCCTCTTTGTGTTGTTTCAATATTTGCGTCCACGACCATTAATTTCCACTCGTTCATTTTCATGTGTTTTTTTTATGCAATGAAAGAATGTTGATGCATTCAGCCATGGTCATATAAGGAAAGACCTCAAGGCCAGTGACATTAAAGTGTCAAATCGTCCTCTCTCTCTCTCTCTCTCTCTCTCTCTCTCTCTCTCTCTCTCTCTCCACCCCCCACCCCCTGTCTCAACACACACACACTCAACAAAGCTTAGCCATAGACTTATACGAAGCACTGAAGAGACTTGGAATTGTTATTTCGTGAATGTTGTTGAATATTGTATTAGCTACTTTCGGTTGCTTTGCGATGTCGGTAAATGTTGTCATGTCATTTATTGCATGGCCACCTTCAGTAAGGGGCTCTGGCCTTTTTCTAAATAAAAGATCTTTATCGTTATCGTTATCGTTATCGTTATCGTTATCGTTATCTGTCTCTCCCCCCCAACCCCCGCCCCCTCCCCGCACCCCTCCACCCCCGTCCCCCCTGTCTCTCCCCGCCTCTCTCTCTCTCTCCCCATCATCTCTTCCCCATGCAGTGGTCTGCAATGCCCATCCCATATCACCCTCCACTCACTCGCATGACAAAATAAACAGGGTAGCGATGTAATAAATCACAAGAGAGAGAGAGAGTGCCAAGGACGAGGTAGACATTTATCATCCCCCACCCCACCCCACCACCCTTCACACAGAGAGAGAGAGAGAGAGAGAGAGAGAGAGAGCCAGCGACAGAGAGGCTGAGAAGAAGGTAATGGAACAGAGAGATTAAGAGACCCAGACAAACAGATAGAAACACACAGTCAGAAAGAGAGTACCAAAAAACAAAAAAAAAAGAAGAAAAAGACATAGAGACACAGACACAAAGGCAGACAAAGAAAAAAGAGATAGACAAATGGAGTGCACAAACATAATGCATCACTAACATAAACTCTGCCTCCTAATGGCAAGAGCTTTATGTACGAAGTTCACAACATTCATCACTGTTGGTTTGTTTTCGGCAGGCATCAATAATGCAAATTTAAACATAGACGGATGTCTGTGATATTTATAGGGAGTTAAGTCATTCCTCGGTTCACTGTAGTTTGGACATTCAAGCAGAAAATGCTTCTCTGTTTCAGGGACATTAGTACAGAATGGGCAAGAATTATCTTTTACATTTGTCACTTGTTGTCGGGCAAGGACCTGGTTCACTGCCAGCTGGTGGAGTTTCTGAACTCTGGGATGTAGAAACAGCTGGCGTCTCTCCTTCTTCCTCAGCGTCTTCTCAACCACCAAGTGCAGTTCTTGGAGTGGTTGATGCCGCTTGTGCTTAGGTCTGACTGAACGTGGGAAGCGTGTGTGTGGCATGGCTGTCGTCAAGCAAAGGTGTGTCTGACGATCGATGGTAGGGCTGTGAACGGAAATACTGATGGTCCTGGGGTAAGGGTCGGGAATCCTGGTGATCCTGTTGGAAGGGTCGGGAATCCTGGTGGCCCTGTTGGAAGGGTCGGGAATCCTGGTGATCCTGTTGGAAGGGTCGGGAATCCTGGTGATCCTGTTGGAAGGGTCGGGAATCCTGGTGGCCCTGTTGGAAGGATCGGGAATCCTGGTGGTCCTGTTGGAAGGATCGGGAATCCTGGTGGTCCTGTTGGAAGGATCGGGAATCCTGGTGGCCCTGTTGGAAGGATTGGGAATCCAGGTGGTCCTGGGGTAAGGATCGGGAATCCTGGAGAGAGAGAGAGAGAGAGAGAGAGAGAGAGAGAGAGAGAGAGAGAGACAGAGACAGAGACAGAGACAGAGACAGAGAAACAGAGAGAGAGAGAGGACAGACAGACACACAAAGAGACAAAAGACAAAAAAACGGAGACTGGAGACAGGTAACTAACATAAAGGACACGCACGCTCACACAGACAGGGTCTCGTTTCATGAGTGGCCTTGAGGCGCTTTTCTGTCCTTCGCTCAGCACCGGGGGACGGAAATGAAGAAGAAGAAGGGGGAGGGGGGGTGGGGTGGAGGGTGGGGGTAAAAACACCAGAACTCGAATGACACGACAGACCTTGGGTTATTAAAAAATAATAATAATAAACAACCTTAATGCACCTGTGCACAAACAACTTTGTTCGCTTTCAAAAGCCCCACAATGTTCACCACCAATGTGTTATGAGCATTCATATCCATGGGTCCTGTTTTTTTTCTGTTTGATGATGATGATGATGATGATGATGATGATGATGATGATGATGATGATGATGATCTTGCTTTTATAAATCCAGGAACCTAAACAACACGATGACCATTAGATTAGTTTACAACAACAGTGATCCACACACACACACACACACACACACACACACACACACATCACATCACATCATATCGCATGCACAAATATCTTTTTTTGTAGTTAAAGAACAATAAAATAATAAATAAAAAAACCAGAGTCTTATTTCACATGTGACCTTGATTTGTGGTGTTGTTTTTTTCTTCCGGTAGGTTTCTTTGACAAGCTCAGGGCAATGGTATACCGGAAGTTAGCTCAGACTCCAAAGACCCCGGAAAAAAACCCCATGAAGAATACGAAAATTACAAGAAAAAAATACACATTGTCCTAAAGTCAGTTCAATGCTCATAAAAACTGATGGAAATTGGCTGGTTGGTCGGAAAGGAATGATAATATGATGAAGAAGAAGAAGAAGAAGGAGAAATCTCTGCTAGTTAAAATTTTTGTTTCTACGCCTGACTTTTCTAGTGTCATAACCATTACGAGTTTTGAGTCTGTCTGTCTCTCTGTCTCTGTCTCTGTCTCTGTCTCTATCTGTCTCTCTCTCTCACTCACTCACTATCTGTCTCTCTCTCTCTCTCTCTCTCACTCTCTGTGTCAACATATTTTTTCATGCTATGAACAGAAGGAGAAACATGAAAATTTTGAATGTCAGAAATAATGTT
>JAAQRG010300660.1:1157-15109 GCA_011634625.1 Babylonia areolata
GTTTATGTGTATTTGTTTGTGCTTTCATATCTGCGAAACTGCATGTTTGTTGCATATCTGTTATGCATGTATGTGTGTGTGTGTGTGTGCATGTGTGTGTGTGTGTGATTCAAATGAGATGATGAATCGAGGTCCCGTCTGCAGCATGCACTTGGCAATCTGAAAAAAGAACCCATGGCAATAAAGGGTTGTCTTCTGGCAAAATTCTGCAAAAGAAATCCACTCTGATAGGTACACAAATATATATGCATGCACTCAAGGCATGACAAAGCGTGTTGGATTACGCTGCTGGTCAGACATCTGCTTAGCAGATGTGGTGTTGCGTATCTGGATTAGTCTCAATGCAGTGACGCCTCTTTGAGCAACTGATACTGATACTGGTACTGGTACTGGTACTGATACTGGTACTGATACTGGTGTGTCCACCAGTCAGGGCTGGATGGCACAGAGGATATAACAAACAAGAAGTGACTAGGGTTCAAACACGTTTTTCCAGACTTTTTTTTTTTTTAAATCCAATAACTTTTCCATGACTTTGTAAATTTCAAGGACTGTATTCTAGTAAAATATCAACATCTAACTCTGATAATCATTGTCAGAATATGTTGTAGCAAGTAAACAATGCAGTGTGATTTGCTATTGTTTTCTAAACAGTCAACAGTGTGCACATTATTTCATTGTCACCCCACCCCTCTCATTCTCTCCATCGATTTGGAGAAGACAGTTTAAATATTTACTGACACAAAAGCAAAATTATATATGACAGATTTTGAAAAATCTTTGACTTTTCCTGGTTTTTTTTGGGTTTTTTTTCACATTCTCTCAATCTGTTTGGAGAAAACAGTTTAAGATTTTACTGACACAAAATTAAAATTATGGATGACAGATTTAGAAAAATCCATTACTGCACTGTTCTTCCACCTTCCCATGACTTCTCGAGGTTCCCAGGACTTCTCGAGGTTTCCAGGACTTGTGGAAGCCCTGGAGCCAGTCGCACTGCTTGGATGGAAGAGCCTAGTACGGTCATAACCCGCTACTAACTGTATGACGTATGGAACTGACCAATGGCGTAGTTCAGTCAACGTAGGCATTTAGTCACGTGTAAACTGTCAAAATGTTTGAACCAAGCGATACAACTGTTTCCTGAAGAACAAAACAGGGAAGAAAGAAAAAGCAAACCTGTCCAGAGTCGTTCTTCCCCCAGACCCACACAGTGAAGTCCGAGTCCAGAGCAATGTTGAACTCTGCCCCTGTACTGAGGTGGATGACGTGCTGGTCATTGATGCGTGTCAGCATCTTGGGTATACGCTGTGAAACAAAGGGGTACACTGTCAGACAAAGGGGCACATGCTGTCAGACACATGGGTACACTGTCAGTCACATGGGTACAGGCTGTCAGACACATGGGTACACTGTCAGTCACATGGGTACAGGCTGTCAGACACATGGGTACACTGTCAGTCACATGGGTACAGGCTGTCAGACACATGGGTACAGGCTGTCAGACACATGGGTACAGGCTGTCAGACACATGGGTACACTCTGTCAAACACATGGGTACAGGCTATCAGTCACATGGGTACAGGCTATCAGTCACATGGGTACACTCTGTCAGACACAGACACATGGGTACACTCTGTCAGACACAGACACATGGGTACACTCTGTCAGTCACATGGGTACACTGTCAGACACATGGGTACAGGCTGTCAGTCACATGGGTACACTGTCAGACACATGGGTACAGGCTGTCAGTCACACTGTCAGTCACATGGGTACACTCTGTCAGACACATGGGTACACTCTGTCAGTCACATGGGTACACTGTCAGACACATGGGTACAGGCTGTCAGTCACATGGGTACAGGCTGTCAGTCACATGGGTACAGGCTGTCAGTCACACTGTCAGACACATGGGTACAGGCTGTCAGTCACATGGGTACACTGTCAGACACATGGGTACACTGTCAGACACATGGGTACAGGCTGTCAGTCACATGGGTACACTGTCAGACACATGGGTACACTGTCAGACACATGGGTACACTGTCAGACACATGGGTACACTGTCAGACACATGGGTACAGGCTGTCAGACACATGGGTACACTGTCAGTCACATGGGTACACTGTCAGACACATGGGTACAGGCTGTCAGACACATGGGTACACTGTCAGACACATGGGTACACTGTCAGACACATGGGTACAGGCTGTCAGTCACATGGGTACACTGTCAGACACATGGGTACAGGCTGTCAGTCACATGGGTACAGGCTGTCAGTCACATGGGTACACTGTCAGTCACATGGGTACAGGCTGTCAGACACACGGGTACATGCTGTCAGACACATGGGTACACTCTGTCAGACACATTGGGTACACTGTCAGTCACATGGGTACAGGCTGTCAGTCACATGGGCACAGGCTGTCAGTTACACTGTCAGACACATGGGTACACTGTCAGTCACATGGGTACACTCTGTCAGACACACGGGTACAGGCTGTCAAACACATGGGTACACTCTGTCAGACACATGGGTACAGGCTGTCAGTCACACTGTCAGTCACATGGGTACAGGCTGTCAGTCACATGGGTACACTCTGTCAGACACATGGGTACACTCTGTCAGTCACATGGGTACAGGCTGTCAGACACATGGGTACACTGTCAGACACATGGGTACACTCTGTCAGACACATGGGTACAGGCTGTCAGACACATGGGTACACTGTCAGACACAGACACATGGGTACAGGCTGTCAGACACATGGGTACAGGCTGTCAAACACATGGGTACAGGCTGTCAGACACATGGGTACAGGCTGTCAGACACAGACACATGGGTACACTGTCAGACACAGACACATGGGTACAGGCTGTCAGACACATGGGTACAGGCTGTCAGACACATGGGTACACTGTCAGACACAGACACATGGGTACAGGCTGTCAGTCACATGGGTACAGGCTGTCAGTCACATGGGTACAGACTGTCAGACACAGACACATGGGTACAGGCTGTCAGTCACATGGGTACAGGCTGTCAGACACAGACACATGGGTACAGGCTGTCAGACACAGACACATGGGTACAGGCTGTCAGACACAGACACATGGGTACAGGCTGTCAGACACAGCCATCACAACAGTGACTATGGTGAGACCGGAAAGAAAAATGTGAAAGACATTCTGGGACACAAGAAAAGATCACTGTCACAAAGTATGGAGCGCATCATGACAAGTCAATGGACAGCGAAATGAAAAATTGTTACCTCTGTCACACAAAACTGCCATTCACATGTCAATAATAACCCCACACTTAAATTCTATCCTTGAATAAAAAAAAGAAGAAAAAAAAAGAAAAAAAAGTAACCTACAAGCAAACAAAACAGAGCAATGAATAAAATCCACACTCCTTCCTTCCTTTCAGAACACCAACCCTGTCCACCTGCCAAGCACAAACGACAACTATCCAACACAGGATCAGTGTGAATCAACCTCACCTCTTTTTTTCTCCACTCTCCCCCTCCTTTCTCTTTTTTCCTTTCCCTCTCACCACTCCCCACAGCCCCCACACAGGGAGGCCAGTGACCCAGTGACAGCCTAGAGGTAACGTGTCCGCCTAGAAAGCGAGAGAATCTGAACGGGGTTCGAATCACGGCTCAGCCGCCGATATTTTCTCCCCCTCCACTAGACCTTGAGTGGTGGTCTGGACGCTAGTCATTCGGATGAGACGATAAACCGAGGTCCCGTGTGCAGCATGCACTTAGTGCACGTAAAAGAACCCACGGCAACAAAAGGGTTGTTTCTGGCAAAATTCTGTAGAAAAATCCGCTTCAATAGGAAAAACAAATAAAACTGCACGCAGAAAAAAATACCCAAAAATTGGGTGGTGCTGTAATGTAGTGATGCGCTCTCCCTGGGGAGAGCAGCCCGAATTTCACACAGAGAAATCTGTTGTGATAAAAAGAAACACAAATACAAATGCAAATACCTCATCCTGCCTGATGCCGGTGCCCAGCTGGTACTCCAGGTTACGCCCCCACACGTACACCTCCCCCTCCACCGTCAGCAGACAGGTGTGAAGGCTGCCACAGCTCACCTGGACACACGCACAGCCGCCGCACACGGTCACAGGACAGGAAAATAAAAATAACAAAGCAATCCATTACCACACAGGGTAGAGTAATTCATCTGGAAACTGTGACCATCTCTTACAAGTGACGATATTTATTTTCTCGTATTTGATCTTATGCTTGCGTATACACATGAAGGGGGTTCAGGCACTGGCAGGTCTGCACAGATGTTGACCTGGGAGATCGTAAAAATCTCCACCCTTCACCCACCAGGCACCATCACCGTGATTCGAACCCGGAACCCTCAGATCGAAAGTCCAATGCTTTAACCATTCGGCTATGGCGCCCGTTGCGATGGAGATTAAAATCAACCAGCAGACATCTTCCACATCCAGCGACTGACCCCAACACACCTGGATGACTCTGGAGCGGAGGTAGGTGGTGTCCACAGTTAGTGGCAGGTGGAACATCTCCATGCCGTCCCCCATGGGGGCGGACAGCTGTCCCATCTGCCGTGTCCGCCGCAGGGCGTTTGCCGCGTAGCGCAGGTTGTGGGGGTGACAGCCCCACGTGTACACACGGCCGCTGACTGTCGCTGCAACCTGTGTCACACGCACACACACACACGTACATGCACACACACACACACACACACAGGGCCGTGTTGCACACAGACATTATACACTTGTGTACAATGGCTACGCTCAAGAGTACATACCATCACACACACACACATACACACACACACACACACAAACACACCACAGTGTTGCATACAGTCACGTGTGTTGCACAGTCATCACTTGAATATAGTAATGACGGTGAAGTGTGGACACAATCACACACACACACACACACAAAGGCACATCCACAAAGACACCCACAGACACAACACACACACACACACACACACACACACAAAGGCACATCCACAAAGACACCCACACACACAACCACGTACACAAAGGCACATCCACAAAGACACCCACAGACACAACACACACACACACACACACAAAGGCACATCCACAAAGACACCCACAGACACAACACACACACATACACACACACACAAAGGCACATCCACAAAGACACCCACAGACACAACACACACACACACAAAGGCACATCCACAAAGACACCCACAGACACAACACACACACACACACAAAGGCACATCCACAAAGACACCCACAGACACAACACACACACACACACACACACACACAAAGGCACATCCATAAAGACACCCACACACACAACACACAAATACACGAAACACTGCTGCACCCAGTCAAGTGTGATGCACAGACATCATGCATACAATAATGACGCACACACAAGTGTAAACACCATCACACTCACACAAAGGCACACATACAAAGACACATCCACTAAAACACACCCTAAAACAAACACACACATACACACACACGCACACACAAACACAAAAACAGACAAACAAAATATGCATACAAAAACAAGCAGACAAAAATACCACTCAAAATCCCTCCCTTCCCTCATCCCCAGGTATTGTGAAAAAGTCTCACTTCAACTCTTTAAACACACACACACACCCACAAACCCTCCATTCCAAACATGTTTGTCAGTGTTTGTAGTAATAATGCAAGAAAAACATAAATCACCACATCAAACCATTTGACAATACGACCACCGAAAACATTCAGTCAGAACTGGCATATCTTATAAATTTACAGTTGTAAGAAACTCACGGCTGAAATCAAGCAAACTGCAGGTCTACCTACAGAACTTGCTGGGCATTTTGCATAAATAAAATGTTCTTGGTTTTGTTCTTGTTCATGTGCATGCATGCACATGTGCACATGCACACACACACACATGCACACACACACACACACACACACACGCATGCACATACACACACAAAATCTAATCTAATCACACAGACAGAAAATCGCCACCACCACAACACGCATATGACTCACGTTGTGGAAGTACTTGGTGCCAATGACGGTGACCGGCTCACTGATGCCTCTGACCAAAACCGGCGAGGTTTGTTTCTGTGTGCTGCCAATGCCCAGCTGACCAAAGTAGCCACAGCCAAAGGACCATAACTCTCCCTGTCAACAACCCACAGCCAAAGGACCATAACTCTCCCTGTCAACAACCCACAGCCAAAGGACCATAACTCTCCCTGTCAACAACCCACAGCCAAAGGACCATAACTCTCCCTGTCAACAACCCACAGCCAAAGGACCATAACTCTCCCTGTCAACAACCCACAGCCAAAGGACCATAACTCTCCCTGTCAACAACCCACAGCCAAAGGACCATAACTCTCCCTGTCAACAACCCACAGCCAAAGGACCATAACTCTCCCTGTCAACAACCCACAGCCAAAGGACCATAACTCTCCCTGTCAACAACCCACAGCCAAAGGACCATAACTCTCCCTGTCAACAACCCACAGCCAAAGGACCATAACTCTCCCTGTCAACAACCCACAGCCAAAGGACCATAACTCTCCCTGTCAACAACCCACAGCCAAAGGACCATAACTCTCCTTACTGACAATCCTGCTTCCACCATCAACCTACATTAACCAGTGCCCAGTCATTCCTCAACCATTAACAATCTATCGATACCAAGTTGTTTTTTCAGTCACATGAATAACCAGTAATAACAATGGAATTCGTAATTTATCATTTGTATACACTTCCAGTAAACTTCAAAGTCATCAAATGTTCACTCAGTCTCAACCACAAATTTCAGATCAGATATTGTCAACTCTATCCCATTGATCCGTTCACAAAATGTAAGCTTGCATCAATAGCTATGCAGTTATTCATCACAGACTGTAAAACAATTGTCAACAATGATTAGAATTTCTGCTATGTTACCCCCTTTTAATAATGTGACCCTCTTTTAATAAACTGAATCAACTGTCCAAAAAAAAAAAAACAACAACAAAAAACTACTTATGAATGTAACAGCAGAGTCAATCTCTGTATAATCACAAAACACAGCAAATGTATCAACAGCAATCACTGTCAATCACACAATCATACCTATCCATCCACAACCTCTCCAAGTCCAAGCCTCCATACACAATCACCCACCACTTTACAATCACAAGAAACCACAAAATCAACATCAATGATCTTGTAAAATTACTGATCTGAATCATTAAATAGCTGTCAACAATCATGCCCATTTACTGTGTACACAGGTAAAATCGTCAATCACAGTCAATACACAATCACAAGCAATATCAAAACCAATGATGCACGCCCAATAGCAGCCATCAGGCGGCTCTACCCAGGTAGACAGCCTGTTCTGCAAACGACCCTAGTTTGTTAAAGCACTTAGAGCTTGGTCTCCGACCGAGGATAGACACTATGTCAGTCTCCATATCAGAATCAATCTTTAACTTTGTCGCTTACGGGTGACGGGCGCCATAGCCGAATTGTTAAAGCGTTGGACTTTGATCTGAGGGTCCCGGGTTCGAATCACGGTGAGGGCGCCTGGTGGGTAAAGGGTGGAGATTTTTACAATCTCCCAGGTCAACATATGTGCAGACCTCCCAGTGCCTGAACTCCCTTCGTGTGTATACGCAAGCAGAAGATCAAATAAGCATGTTAAAGATCCTGTAATCCATGTCAGCGTTCAGTGGGTTATGGAAACAAGAACATACCCAGCATGCACACCCCCAAAAGCGGAGTATGGCTGCCTACATGGCGGGGTAAAAACCGTCATACAAGTAAAATGCCCACTCGCGTGAACGTGGGAGTTGCAGCCCATGAACGCAGAAGAAGAAGAAAAGAAGAAGTCGCTTACAGGCCAGCTGACCAAACAGGGCCATATCACATGGGTGACAGCCCCAGCTTCAGTTCTAGGCACTCATTAACTCAATGTCCAAGCCCCTCAATCCCTCATCAGCCAGTTTTAGGCACTCATTAACTCAATATCCAAGCCCCTCAATCCCTCATCAGCCAGTTTTAGGCACTCATTAACTCAATGTCCAAGCCCCTCAATCCCTCACCAGCCACTCACTGACTCACCAGCTCACTGAGGACCAGGCTGTGGCAGTAGCCGGCCGCCGCCCTGACGATGTTGCGTCCCACCAGACGCTGGATACACCTGGGTGACAGCTGGTCTTCGGGGTCGCCGTGACCCAGCTGGCCATGCACCCCCCACCCCCAGCTCCACACCCTGACAGACAGACAGGGCACAATGGCAGGCGTTTCATTTTGGGGACCTGAGTCGAGTGCAATAGCTGAGGTGTTAGAACTTTTGACATGTCAACTTTTGTCAAGTCACTGGTGGGGGCAAAAACCGTCATTCATGTAAAAGCCCACTTGTGTACATACGAGTGAACATGGGAGTTGCAGCCCATGAACGAAGAAGTAGTCAGTCATTGAAACAAACACACACACACACACACACAAAATCATATTCAGTATGTACACCGAAAAAGTCCGCTCACACATACAAATGAGAACGAGAGTTGCATTCCATGAATGCAGAAAAAGAACGGACTTCAGATCTTTCATTTGATGTTGTGTGGGACGAGAGGTGTGCTGACATTAACACATGCAAGCAAATGTACGAACACTTGCAATTATTGTTATCGTCATAAAATGCACAAATTCCAATCTGAAAACAAAGACAACTGATGCCTCACTGAACTGCTCAAACCATGGCAGCTGGACAAAAGGTCAACACCACCTGCAGAGGAAGGGGTGTAACTCCACCACTTGATGCTCAATTCCAATACACATAACCTGGTCCACCATAAAAAAACCCACTGAAGTGGAAAAAAACACCACAATGTCAATCGCTGTGCAAAAAAAAATGTATTCATAAAAAAAAGAATAAAAAATCTAACCATATTTCACAATACTTCTTTAACTCATTACATTTGAAATGTAAAAAGAAATTATCTTCTAATTAAAAATGTAAAATATATGCACCTGGGGGTATGACTAAATCCTCCATAATCATTTATACAGCAGTGTTGTGGCAGAGATCGTTCATGTGATGGACTTACCATCCAGTATTCACATTACATAAGAAAATATAAAAATACTTTCATACAGTCACACAACTAAATATTTATATGAGTGCATTCACACATCCACACATGCGTGAAGGTAGCTGCACATACATGTATAGACCTCTCAAGGCCTGACTAAGCACGTTGGGTTACGCTGCTGGTCAGGCATCTGCTTGGCAGATGTGGTGTAGCGTATATGGATTTGTCCGAACGCAGTGACGCCTCCTTGAGCTATTGAAACTGAAACTGTATAGAGCTATTGTTTTGTTTTTGTTTTCTTTTTTTTTAGTAAAACAACATATGTGTGTACATCTGGGTTTCAAGTGCATTTGTGTGTGTGTGTGTGTGTGTGTGTGTGTGTGTGTGTGTGTGCTTGTGTGCATGCGAGTGCAATGATGAACAGCAGTGTGTGTGTGTGTGTGTGTGTGTGTGTGTGTGTGTGTGTGTGTGTGTGTGTGTGTGTGTGTGCGTGCGTGCGTGCATGCGAGTGCAATGATGAACAGCAGGGTGTGTGGACTCGAACCTGCAGTCAGCGGTGATGACCAGGGAGTGGTACTGACCGCAGTGGACAGCCACACAGGTGTGGGGGAGCAGCGTCTCCACCAGCATGGGGCGGTGGTAAATGTGGCGGGTGCCCACCCCTACCTGACCGTAACGAGAGTTGCCCCACCCGTACACCTGCCAACATGTATGTATACATATGTATGTGTACATAGCTACATAACTACATGCATGTATATGAATGTGTATTTTGTGTGCGTGCGTTTATGTAAGTTTGTGCCTGCCTATGTGTGCGTATGTGTTAGGGTAGCTGTTAGATACACATGAATTGTTAAAATGTATGTATGCAGTGTGTGTGTGTGTGTGTGTGTGTGTGTGTGTGTGTGTGTGTGTAGTCATATTTTTGTGTGTGTATGTAACATAGATGTAATGTTTTATGTTAACAAAGCATTTTTGTAAAGCACCTAGAGCAGATTTCTGGATAGTGTGCTATATAAGTATCCATTATTATTATTATTAACATCATCGTGCACTCTGCTCATACACCATTCAATCAGGTACCTGATCACAAAATATAAAATCTTTTTAAAAAGACATTTAAAATGCCATTACTATTTCATACTGGCTTCATTCAGGTTCCTAATCACAAATTCTAAACCTTTTTAAAAGACATTCAAAATACAATTACTATTCATACAGGCTTCATTCAGGTTTTAATCACAATTTTCAATACCTTTCAAGGACCTTTAAAACAACACTACTTTCTTGCAGGGTTCACATATGTTTTTAATCACAAAATTTAATACTTTTAAAAGGCTTTTTAAAGACCATCACTGTTCAAATGACAAAAAAATTCTCATACCTTTTCAAAGACAATGAAACAACCATTAATTTTATGTTCATACAGGGTTCATTCTAGTTTTGAACCAAAAACTTTAAAACCTTCTGAAACACCTTTAAAACACCAAAAGGCAACAAGAAAAAGTTTAAGTTGGGAACCAAGATCTGAATCAAGACCAGTATTCTGAGTGCCAAATTATGCCCCTTGTGCATATCATCTGCTTCATAAATGAGAACCTCAGGATCAACTTGAAATACTGAGAGCCAAAACCAAAATAACTTTTTAAAACCTAGAAGATTTTTTTTCTTAAAAAAAAAAGACATTAAAGGGGCTTGGCATATTTTCAAATCTATTAAAACATTGATGAACCCTATCATGTCAACTACACTGAGTAAGCATGGAGGATAGCTGTATAAACAGGTAACACACACAAAAAAGACACACACACAAACATACATACATAGATTCACACATAAATACAACACACACACACACACACACCTGTGAATGATGAACAGACACACATGCAATTTTCTGATATACATCAACTCACTGGGAATGTGGCCAAAATGGCAAAGATCTTCCAGCAAATTGTACAATTTTTGCCTGTAAAAAAAAAAAAAAAATAAAAAATAAAAAATAAAATTTCAAAATGCACCCATCCGGTGCATGCAAACTTTGCTGTGGTTCGCCATGCACCAGATGAGTGCAGTGTGTACTGACCCCTTGCTGTGTGATGGCCAGGGTGTGCTCCCCCCCGCAGGCCACAGCCTCCACCCTGATGTGCAGCATGTGGAACGTCGGCACACACACCGCACCGCTCACCACCCCCTCCCCCATCAGGTCACCATGACCCAGTCTGCACACACACACACACACACACAAATTAAGCACACACACACACAGATTATGCACGCACACACACACACACACACACATATGCATATACACACATTCACACACAAACACACTCATATCAACACACACACACATACAAACACATACACCACAACACTGCACAACACACACTCATTCACACACACACACACACACAGGTATGTAGATACGTACAAATAACATACCCATACATGTTAATTTTACCCACACATACACACATTATTCTAAGTGTTTCAACACACAGACAATGATTATACATTATTCTAAGTGTTTCAACACACAGGCAATGATTATACTAAGTGCTTCAACACAAAAGCAACAATCAAACTACAAACTTCAACACACAGACAATGATTATACTAAGTGCTTCAACACAAAAGCAACAATCAAACTACAAACTTCAACACACAGGCAATGATTATACTAAGTGCTTCAACACAAAAGCAACAATCAAACTACAAACTTCAACACACAGACAATGATTATACTAAGTGCTTCAACACAAAGACAACAATTATGCTAAAAATTAACAAATAATGAGGCCAGGAGATGAAATGATTAACAAATAGTAAAGAGTGGTAACTCTCTGCATTCACAAGGTACACAACTTCAAGTCAGTGCTGCTTACACTACCGATTCAGCTAGCACACAGGTAAATAAAAGATACACTGGAACAAACCCAGACACTTCCTCAAAAAAAGGAAGCGCCGGGCCTGTCCTTATACCGATCATTTGACATGTGCACACAGCAGCAAAGACAGAAGAAATGAGCAAACACAAATTAGCTTTTATTCAAGACTGGCATAGCCTTTTAATCCTGAACAAGCCACACAGAACACATGGACAATATAGAACAAACACATGGTTGCCTCGATGGTTTTTCAACTGGAAATTGAATGGCGAGAGTTACCACTCTTTACTATTTGTTAATCATTTCATCTCCTGGCCTCATTGTTAATTTCCAGTTGAAAAACCATCGAGGCAACCATGTGTTTGTTCTGTATTGTCCATGTGCTCTGTGTGGCTTGTTCAGGATTAAAGAGGCTATGCCAGTCTTGAATAAAAGCTAATTTGTGTTTGTACATTTCTTCTGTCTTTGCTGCTGTGTGCACATGTCAAATTTTTGGTATAAGAGCAGGCCCGGCGCTTCCTTTTTTTCAAGGAAGTGTCTGGGTTTGTTCTAATGTACCTTTTATTTACCTGTGTGCTAGCTGAATCGGTAGTGTAAGCAGCACTGACTTGAAGTTGTGTACCTTGTGAATGCAGGGAGTTACCACTCTTTACTATTTGTACAACAATTATGCTGAGTGATTCCACAAACAGGCAACAATCATAACCAAGTGCTTCAACCCACAGGCAACCATTACACTAAGTGATTCCACACACAGACAATAATTTTAATCAGTGCTCTTTCAAAAACACAGACAATAATCATACTAAGTTTTTTCAACACACAGACAACAATCATAGCAAGTGCTTCAACACATAACAATAAGTGCTTCAACGCAAAGACAGCAATTATACTAAGCTAAACATGTACACACACACATACACACACGCACTCACAATATAGACACACACAGAAACGTGTCCTCACACACACACACACACAAATCCTTTCTTCCTGGCAGAGACTGCATCACCTGCACGCAGCTTCTAGAGAGATCAGGTGAAAAGCAGCGTCTCACCTGCCGTGCGAGGTGCGGCCCCAGGTGTACAGCTCTCCATCCCTGATGACGGCGGCGTGGTACGAGCCGCACGACGCCGGCTGGAACTGCAGTGCCAACTGCTGGCGTTCCCGCTCCTCCCTCTTCCCCTCCTCCACCCCCTGCACACACACACAGCAGGAGACTAACAGACTGAAGGCTGGTGTACTTGTGGTCTATACACAGGCACGGACATTCACTGTTCTATGTGCGTTAACGCTAAAGTAAAAAAAAAAAAAAAAAAAAAATGTAAACAAGAAAATGTTGAGTAAATCAGTGGTAAGTTTAAGATTCTGAAGCCAATACTTACATTATAATCACACAGACACTCCCAACCCAACCCCAACTCTACCCATACATTCACAAACAAACAAAAACACATGAACACACTATGCCCAAACATGAACACACAAGCAAGCATGCATGACACATGACACATTTTCTTATATCACTCAAAGTGAAAAGACATAAAGAAGCAAGCATGCACACACACACAAACACAAACAAGAAAGCATGCAAACACACACATACACAAAGAAACACACACACAACACACACACCCTACCTGTGTTTCTGGCTTCAACGTAGGGTCAGACAACAGTAGGTCAGCTGTCCAAGGAAGCTGGTTACCACGGCGACAATGAATGTGGAGCACAATCAACACAAACACTTCCAGCACTTGTGACAGGGACACCACACTGTCCTGAAAGACACTGTCCTGTTACACTCCATCCTGTACCGCTAAGATTAGTCCTCTAACAAAAAGACATTATCCTGTTACACTCTGTCCTGTACCACTAAGATTAGTCCTCTAACAAAAAGACACTGTCCTGTTACACTCCGTCCTGTACCACTAAGATTAGTCCTGTACCACTAAGATTAGTCCTCTA
>JAAQRG010300665.1:0-15144 GCA_011634625.1 Babylonia areolata
ACACTCACACACACACACACACACACACACACACACACACACACACACACACACACACACACACATATATTCATTTGTGTGTGTGTGTGTGTGTGTGTAAAACCATCTATCCATATATCGTTTTATCCATTTTTCGGTCTCTCTATCCATCCGTCCATCCTCCCATCCACCTGTTCATTCTTCATCCACCTGTCCATTCTTAATCCATCAATACGCATATCTGCTCGTGCGTCTGTCCGTCTGTCTGTCTATCTGTGCCGCCTGTTTGCCTGTCTGTCTGTCTATGTATCAAACTATGTACCATCACTACTTTAAGCCTCTTTTAAGAAGAAGAATAAGAATTATGTGCTGTTACATGCTTAAATATTTTTGCTAGAGCCTCCTTCTCCCCACCGCCCCCTCTGCTCACCCCTCCCCACACCCCCTCCGCCCATCGTTCCTTTCTACCTTGCTGTCCTGTTCTTTTTCTTTCTTTCTTTTTTTTTTTCTCTCCAAAGAACAACAATCCTCAACCGTTCATTTTAATACATCATTAACGAATTCCAACACCACCACCACCAACAACAATGATAATAATAAAAATAATGATAATAATAACAATGAGAAGAAGAAAAAGAAGAAGAACAAGAAAAAGAAGAAGAACAACAACACGTGGGTTTGGGCTGGAGAGTAGAAGAGAGAGAGCAAGATATGTTGTATGGAGTCGACTCATATGATGGCTCCCTGCCGGTGTCATATTTCCATATTTCATTTCCTGAAAAAACTCAGTGGATAACCTATATTTTCCCGTGTCGGTAATTGCTCTTTTCCTTTTCTTTCTTCTTAAAGAAAATAATGATAATAAAAAGCACACGAACCGCGCAACTCCGTGCCATAAAAAGGGTAATAGAAAATGCATCAAATTGAAGTGCTTGCCACTCCCCTCCTCTGTACACTATAGAAACACATTACAGGCACGTTCGTTCCTTGGGCCTTTTATTGTGTGTCTTTTCACTTTGAGTGACACACATTAGACGATACGTTGATTAATGCTACGTGATTTGGTGTCCGGTGTCGTATTTGACGCTTCTCCTTTTGGTTGGGTGGGTACCCCGGGTAGGTGGGTAGGTGGGTGGGTACCCGTACTCTCTGGTACTTTTTTTTTTTTTTTTTTTTTAGCTGCTTGGTTATTCATAGAGCTCAGGGAATGTGGTCTGAATATTTGCAGACTGGGTGGTGGGGGGTTGAGGACTGGGTATTTTCCACGGACTATTTCCCACTGTGAGTGTTGTAGGCAGGCTTGTGATCGTTTCGTTGTGAACAGATAGTTATCATACATTTGGTTCTTCACTTTTAGTCGTGTGTCTCGGTAGTTTGACATTCTTGTTCTTGTTCTCCTCTCTCCCCCCCGCTCCCCCCCATACAATCCCCCCCCCACACACACACACATCCCCTCTCTCTCTCTGTGCACACCTGCTTCTTTCTTCTTTTTCTTTTGCACATGATGACGCACCATTCCTGTATTACCTCAGGGAAAAAAAATCTAAAAGAAGCAGAACAAGAGAGGCAAGGCCTTCAAGACTCACTTGTGATACACTTTAAAAAAAAATCTAATCGTTAAAATGTGTTCTGTATTTGTTATCATAAAGCTTTGGGGTAAAAAAAACAAAACAAAACAAAAAACAAACAAACAAAAAACACGTTCTAACCAGATTCGAACCCCGCGTGTTCGGGTGAGAAGAAACCGTCTAACCCATTACACTATCGTGGCGCCTTAACTGACGTTCTAAAATATAATATGTAGTACGACACGGTCCATTTAATTTCTCTTTTATGTTCATTCTAGTTTTATAGTTGACTCACTTGTGTAAACAAAGTGAGTCTATGTTTTAACCCAGTGTTCGGTTGTGTGTGTGTGTGTGTGTGTGTGTGTGTGTGTGTGTGTGTGTGTGTGTGTGTGTGTGTGTGTGTGTGTCTGTGTCTGTGTGTATTCTCTAAACTTGGCACTTTGATCTGATATTCTGACACAACAACAAGAGCATTTTTTGTTCAAACAGGAACTTCTTTTGCTAAGCATGGAAGTTTTATTTATTTTGCAAACGTTTTGGTGCAGATAGTAACAAGAGAGGCAAGGCCTTCAAGACTCACTTGTGATACACTTAAAAAAAAAAAATCTAATCGTTAAAATGTGTTCTGTATTTGTTATTATAAAGATTCGGGTTAAAAATTTTTTTAAAAAAAATTCCTGACCAGATTCGAACCCCGCGTGTTCGGGTGAGATGAAACTGTCTTACGCATTACACACAGACGTTCTAAAATTTAATATTTGAACATACTTTTTTTAAAGGGCGATAAATCAATTGCGGTATTCGCAGTGAGAACGCTGTTTAAATCATATTATTCTGGTGTGTCTTGGGCATTCAAAAATCTTTAAGGGCAATTAAAAATTCTTTTTAAGTCCGCGGTAAAGGAGACGTGGCTATCGCCGCAATCACACTGCAACATTTAGCTATTTTGTCTAGATCTAGATAGATGTACAAGTTTAGTTACACCCGCCGGGAATGTAGTATGACACGGTCCATTCAATTTCTCTTTTATGTTCATTCTAGTTTTATAGTTTTAAAGTTGATATGAAAATTTAGCATTTTGTTAAACTAATAACATGTAGAGTCAAGTACAAGTACTTCTAAACGTTGTAAGAAGTGAAAAGGACTTCATTTTGACGAAAGTCAAGACTGGAATTTTTTTCGTTTCATCGTGATCAGTTCAAGGGTATTAACTCGCATGGTTTACAATTTTTAACTGTGAATTCCGACTGATTCTGTGGATATTTTTATGGCAGTTTGGGGCATAATCCAGTGAGTGATGAGGCGTTCACAAATCTTTCTCTGAATAAATATTTAACGGTCTCCTTCTCCAACTTTCCATCACATGTTATCATGTATTATCGATTGAATATAGGATTGAACGGGCAGGTCAACAACTTGAAACAAAATGGCGTCGTTCGCGTTCGCGAAGAATATGAGCACGCGCTTTGAATGTATAAATATGTGTACGCAATTGATTTTTGCCCATGACCTTCAGGGCTCAGCCAATAGATCTGTAAAGTCCACTCGACGTATTGATTTTAGTATTTTCCGAAAAAGACCACTTGGGCGAATGAACATAGTGAAAGCCCTGTACACTGAGAGTAAAACACACAAGCTTTTTATGTATTGAGTATAATTTCAAATGTAATGTTTAAGATGAGAAAGATCAGTTTAAAGCAAATTAAGTCCCCTAGCATTAATTACAGAGTAATTTCCCTTCTTTACTATCTGCACCAAAACGTTTGCAAATAAATAAAACTTCCATGCTTAGCAAAAGAAGTTCCTGTTTGAACAAAAAATGAAAATAATGACTGCTCTTGTTGTTGTGTCAGAATATCAGATCAAAGTGCCAAGTTTAGAGAATACAAAAAATATAAATATAACAGTAAATGCAGTTTGCATATAATTTGACTTCTTTTTAAAATTTTTTTGTGCCCATCCCAGTAGGTGCAATATTGTTTTAAACAAGATAGCTGGAAAGAACTGAATTTTTCCTATTTTTATGCCTAATTTGGTGTCAACTGACAAAATATTTGCAGAGAAAATGTCAATGTTAAAGTTTACCACGGACACACTGACACACACACACACACACACACACACACACACACACACACACAACCGAACACCGGGTTAAAACATAGACTCACTTTGTTTACACAAGTGAGTCAAAAAGGACAGCTGGACAGCCTGACGTCGAAAGTCTGAAGAATCCTTTGAATTTTATGTTCCCGTGCGAATGGTTATTAGACTACCACAAATGTGTTCACGGAAGGAAAGGGCACCTGACGTTCGTGACTCTGTGTCACATTTGTCATATCAAATCGGCTTACGAATCTAGTCTGCCCAGGACTTGTAAGACAAAAGGTTTTTAGTTCATAGGTCAGTCCTGTCAGATATAATGGACGTGTTTATGACTTTTGGAAATGTCATGATCCCTCCCTATCCCCGTCCCCTACCCCATCCCCCCACCCCCGCCCTCCCAGGCCTCTCTCTCTCTCTCTCTCTCTCTCTCTCTCTCTTTCTTTCTTTCTTTCTTTATCCCCACTCTGTCTTTCCACCACCAAGATGTGTTTTTCCCCAAACAACATAGATAAAGAATTTTTCAGTAATTCTGACTGAACCGAAATTCAAGCCACCCGTGAAGATTTTAACATCCATGCATGAAATGAGTTCATGTAATTTCGTTTCTCGGACCTCAGGTATTGCTAAATCCAACAAGAGGACGAAGATTATTCAAAGATTTGATCATAACGGTAATCAGTAAACGTTGACAAATGGTTTGCTATAAAATGCAGTGTGCTTATTAACGATTCTTTTTAAATGCAATAAAGTGTAAACACAGGAAGTTAGATCCGAAAGCTGAAAAGACAAAACGAAATAAAACAAACTTACCTCTAACAGTGCATTCCCCACAAGAAGAACAGATATGGGTACTACCAAACAGTAGCACTTTCAATCTGCATCGTTATCACGACGTTCTGTTCCAGGTTCACAGTTATCCAGGTCATTTCCTTCGAATCCTCTCGCTGAAGGATGCTGTGCTCTAGTGGCATAAAGACGTTTGAAAACAAGAGAATGCTGGCCATTAAGGGGAAGCGTGAGCGAAGGAAGCAGGGCTCTCAACTTCTGGAGACGTTTTCCCTTGCAACACCTATGGGAAGTGCTGCGCATCCAGAATCGGCCTCTTATCCCATATAAGGACACATCAACAGATAAGCCTGCCTGCCTACTCATCCGTCGGTCCGACGGGAGACTCCATCATTAGTATTATTATTATTCATTATTACAACGGCTACAGTTCACAATCACACTCGCTAAACACCTTCCTCAAACGCATCCCATTACCGTAGCAATTTGTGAGCACCACGAACTGACAGATTTCTTCTTTGCAGGCGTCGGTTCAAATGGCAGGAAGTGATAAGACACATTTTGTCCTTCAGCATCAAGGAATTCTTCTCCAGATTCAGTTCACTACAAATGTACAGTTTGTGACCGCACGGCTGTACTGCGTCAAACAGGACAAGAGCCAGAGGTGTGGGAAGGGCAGGGGGGTGTTAACACACGCTCTCTGACAATCCAACGCCTTCGTGCACATTGCAAATCATTTGTTACGAAAAATCATGGGTTCCCGAAAAAGCGTGGTTGCTCCCATGCCACGTTTTTTGTTGTTGTTTTTTCTTAGCTTTTATTTTTGTTCTTCTTTGTTGTTTTTCTTTGTGTTTGTTTGTTGTTGTTTTTTTGTTTTTTTGTTGTTGTTGTTTGTTTCTTTTTGGGGGGTAGGGTTTTTTTTGGGGGGGAGGGTTTGGGGGGTTGTTTTTTGGGTGGGCCCAACACTATCCCCAAATGTGTGAAGAATCGTGGGAGGCCCCCCTTATTTTTGCCTTAAGTATTTCCTAGGTCGTCGGTGTTGGTTTCCTGTCCAGTCATAAAAAAAAAACTGGAGAGAAAAATGAGAGAGAGAAAGAAGAGATAAAGAGAGTGACAAGAACAGCGAAGATTAGCGAAGACTTCGGTGATGATGAGGGCACCATGACCGACGCTTTGAATGATGCATTTATTCATGGCATGCAACAAAAGACAGAAATCATTGCGATGTACCAGCCACAAATTCAACATATACTCTACCCTGATATTTCCCAACAGACATCGGAAATAATATTGCAAAGATGGCGAGGCAGTGCAACGACCACGCTTTCTAACAATTCCACGCTTTCTCGTAAAGTGAGAGAAAACGTGGGCTAGCAGAAGGGCCGAAGGGGGTGGGGGAGGGGAGGGAGGGGAGACCTTGTGGCTGGAAAGAAAGATTTCTGTTCAGAAGTTTGAAAGGAACGGAAATCCCAATAATGTACATTCGCTCAGGATGTGCGTCAATAAGCAAAAGTTTGTGTGTTTGGGCAGTTCTTGTTTTTCTTCGCTTTTTGTTTTTTTTTTTTGTTTTTTTTTAATGAAGTTTTTCTTGTCTCTGAGAAGACTTGAAAGACAGAATGACGGGCGCAATAGCCAAGTGGTTAAAGCGTTGGACTTTCAATCTGAGGGTCCCGGGTTCGAATCACGGTGATGGCGCCTGGTGGGTAAAGGGTGGAGATTTTTACGATCTCCCAGGTCAACATATGTGCAGACCTGCTAGTGCCTGAACTCCCTTCGTGTGTACACGCAAGCAGAAGATCAAATACGCACGTTAAAGATCCCGTAATCCATGTCGGTGTTCGGTGGGTTATGGAAACAAGAACATATCCAGCATGCACACACCCCGAAAGCGGAGTATGGCTGCCTACATGGCGGGGTAAAAACGGTCATACACGTAAAAGCCCACTCGCGTATACGCAAGTGAACGTGGGAGTTGCAGCCCACGAACGCAGAAGAAGAAGAAGAAGAAGAAGAAGATGGGGCAAGTGTGAGGTTCCTAACAATCTGTTCAATGTTTTTCACTTTGTATTGGTGCCAAGAAAAACAACAACAACAAATGAAGAACGAAAAACGAAAACTGAGAAAGGCAGAAACTGAAAGAAAACACATATACATAAACCCTGAAGAAGTGACCAGAAGTGAAGGGAAGTGAGCTAACTCACATACTCAGGAGCCAAGGTCTGTATGCTTAATAAAGAAGATGGAAAACAACACTGCCTGTTAGATCAGATGAAGGAGGGAAAAAGCACTACAAAGCAACACACACAAAGCTGACAAAACAACAACAACACACACAAAGTTGACAAATCAACACAAAGTTGACAAAACAACGACGCACAACAAAGTTTACAAAATGACAACACACAAAGTTGACACACAAAGTTGACAAAACAACAACACACACAAAGTTGACAAAACATAAAAAAGTTGACAAAACAACACACAAAGTTGACACACAAAGTTGACAAAACAACACACAAAGTTGACAAAACAACAACATACACAAAGTTGACAAAACAAAGTTGACAAAACAACAACAACACACACAAAGTTGACAAAACAACGACAAGACATGCAAAGTTGACAACACACAAAGTTGACAAAACAACACACAAAGTTGACACACAAAGTTGACAAAACAACACAAAGTTGACAAAACAACATACACAAAGTTGACAAAACAAAGTGGACAAAACAACGACAAGACACACAAAGTAAAACAATGACAAGACACACAAAGTTGACAAAACAACGACAAGACACACAAAGTTGACAAAACAACACACACAAAGTTGACAAAACAACACACACAAAGTTGACAAAACAACACAAAGTTGACAAAACAACAACAACAACACACACACACAGTGAACAAAACAATGACAACACACACACAAAGTTGAAGAAGCTATCTGAGTCGTGCTTGGGAGATATACCTTCTCATCTAGAGTTTGGGAAGCGGAGGGTGGTTGGGGAAGGAGAAGATGAAGGGAGAAGGTAATAACAGACACATGATTTCTATTTCATACACATTCTTCAATGAAAACCCTGTTTCATCATCCGATATACTTAAAGATTTTTTGTGAACTTCCTCCATGAAGGGAACAACCTGGCCAAGTCGGAGGGAGGTCAGGTCCGACTTGGGTGTCAGTCCCGCCCGAAGACGAGCGGGCTGACTGCCCGGAACCGCCTGACACGCACGGGCCTCCCCCAGCAGGGGAGACCGGCCGGATAGCGGGAAGACCTGCAGAGCAGGTTGCCACGCGCCCCGAATCCCCTCCCGTGGGGAGACTAGGGTGGCTTGGCCCGGGGTGGGCAAAGTAGAGATCCCCCCCCGGAACCAAATTTTTCTCCCCCCCCAAAAGGAGGTGGGGGAGGGGGGTCGACAGAGAAGGGAGGAGGGGGAACAACAATGGGGCACGTGAGGGCCGTCTCCGAGTGGGGACCCGGGTAATGGCCGGGCGCGGCCTCCCCTCGGGAGTCCGCGCCTAGCTGCGAGTCCCCACAGCACGGAGATGACTTGCCATTCCCCCTTCTCCCTGCCTCACGCTGGGACACCTCGGGAGGCGACGCTCGTACCTCTTTCCCCCCGGTCCCCTTCATGACCGTTTTACTGGTACGAACGTCGCCTCCGCGATCAGCGTCTAACGACGCATCGCCGCGGTCCGTATCGGGAGGAATCAAGAGCTCCGGGCCTGGGAGAGTCTCTTACCGAGTCTCAATCCCAGCATCATGATTCCCTGCCTTCGTGGTATGGCACACGAGGCATGGAACCCGCGCTTAGGCACCCAGCGAAAATCCGACCCCCAACAGAGAAAGGAAAGACAGGATCGACTTAGAGGCAGAAAAAATCGAACGAATCGAGGGTGCCGAGTCGAATCGAGTACACAGAATGTAAGAATACAATAAACACAAGCCGCATGCAACAAAAATAAGGCCAAAAGGATACGCTGAACAGCCGAAAAAAGCGTAAGACGAGACAGAGCGTAAACCTGACAAGATGGCGTGGAGAGCCTTGGCCAAAGGAATGATTAAGCGCTTATAGTTTTTAGAGGCGTTTGATTGGCTGAGAGCGGTGGGCCCATCTTTTCACTGTTAGCCGCGCGAAATTTGGCCAAGCAGAGCAAACCAATAGGCCTAGTTTGCATCAGTTTGACATGGTACAGTATATGACACCAAACTAGAGTTTGGGAAGCGGAGGGTGGTTGGGGAAGGAGAAGATGAAGGGAGAAGGTAATAACAGACACATGATTTCTATTTCATACACATTCTTCAATGAAAACCCTGTTTCATCATCCGATATACTTAAAGATTTTTTGTGAACTTCCTTTCATTTTCTATCTTTATTCTGGCAACTGAACTTATCATTCATAAAACCAAACATACAGCCGAAAACAAGAGACTAGCATCTTTGTGAGATTTGTTTTGTGTTTTTATACAGGATAGATAATCATATTCCAATCCTACCCTCTCATCATTCAGTAGCTTGCTGGGAGAAGTTCTTCAGATAGAAGAGAGACAAACCTTGACACAGGGAATGTTTTTTTGTTGTTGTCGTTGTTGTGTTGTTGTTTTTTCTCTTGTCCAATGCTGCATTAAATTATAACCTGATCATGCCATGATATCAGCAGAGGTAAATGTTTCAATGCAAATTTGGCTGGAAAAGCAAGCACCTGTTAAGAACTGAAGTAACCAGAAGCATTAACGAGAAGGAATGTAATGGCAACACAGAAAGAGAGAGGGAGAGAGTGTGCATGCGTGTGTGAGAGTGTGTGTGCATGTGTGTGTGTGTGTGTGTGTGTGCACGTGAGCGTGTGCATGTGTGTGTGTGTGTGTGTGTGTGTGTGTGTGTAGTGTTGGGTGGTTGTGGGTATATGTATGTGCATGCATGTGTGCATGCTGCGTGCAGCACACATGTAACCGTGCATGACTGTGTGTGTGTGTGTGTGTGTGTGTGTGTGCGCGCGCGTGTGCGCATGCCCATGGACAGTCGAGGTGGTAGTGGTTCTACGTGGTCAGCTGCTGAAAATTCACCTAAAAATCATTCTCATGGGTAAAGCTGAACGCTGCAGACTGCACACGCATGTCTGCACCTTCATGTTCCCTTGTATAGTGTGAGTGCATGCATGTTCAAGTACCTGACTGTACATGCATGACACAAACTCATGCACAAGAGCACACTTCAGGGTATGTATGAACACAGATCTAAATGCAGGTATCTGCCTGTGGGGAGGAGGCACAGGCCTGAGATTGGTGGAGCCCCTGTCTGACACCAGAGTGACACCTACTTTTGCGTGCACATTAGAATGAGGTTCTGAACGGCCGTCAGCGTGGAAGCCTCGTTCTGCCCCGTGACCAGGTGTCGATCAATCACCACGTGCACTGCGTTGTTCTCACTGCCTGCAACATCCACAGCCATTCATGATGTATGTATATGTGTGTGTGTACGTGTACGTGTGTGTGTGTGTGTGTGTGTGTCTGTGGGCATGTGTGTGTGTGAGTGCGTGTGCGTGTGTGCTCTAAAAACAGAAGTTTTAGTCTATCCCTAAAAAAATATTCATGGCAATCCTTTTTTTAAAAGCATATTGAAAAAGCATTGAAAAAAGTTCATTGGATTTGAAACAAGTGACAAAATTTGAAAACAAATTGAAAGTGAATAACAAAGAGAAAGTATAACATTATTTTATATAGAGAAACAAAGAGAGGGAGAAATGGAGAGAGAGAGAGAGAGAGAGAGAGAGACAGACAGACAGAGGGGGGGGGTGGGGGGGGGGGAAGAGAGGATGGAGAAATGCAGGAGGGGCAGAAAGACAGAGAAACAGAGGCGTACAGTATATGACACCAAAAGAGGCATTTTTTTTCAAAATGGAGATAAGAGATGGGAAAGAGAACCAGGCAGAGAGTCAGACAGACACATTCAAGAGATGTGCAATCCACTGTTGACCCAGGCTGTGAACTTACTGGTGTATTTCCCCCCATGATCCTTGATGAAGTCTTCAGGGATGATGGGTAAAGAGGGGAACTCTGGCAAGTGGGCCAGCTCAAATACTGACGGCTGCAAAAAAAAAAAACACCCCGACATTTTCATGGTAAAACATCAAATAATAATAAAAATAACTATAACAGGTTTTTAGCGGAGAAGGCCCAGAGTGCTAACAATCAAAACCATGTGGAAAGAAGACACACAGGTGCTGCCCTGCCACTCTTCCCTGCTGAATTCATACTCCAGCAAATTCTGAACTAGTACATATACAGCATATTTCACTAACTGGTATCACCACGACATCTGACCGAAAGACAAAGAAACAATCATTGTGATCATTGTGCGAAAGATCCTTATCAACTTAGCATTTCAGCATTTTATGTCTTTTATGTGTTTACATGGAGTGACTGTTATTTTCGTGTATTGTTTACGTAAAACAAACCACACATGAATTTCTCTTACTGAGATAATAAAGTATTCTGTATTTTACATCCGTCCAAAGCCTGAGCTTCCTCATGCGCTAGTGATCTCCATTTTTAAAGGCAAAACATGAAGGCAACTTATTCATGTATATCCCTTTTAGTTCATCTTATAACTAGGTGAAAATGTAATAAAAGCCTTCACATTTTCTGGGCTTTTTGCACACTTAAAAAGACGTATTGTATATATATATATATATATATGTATGTGTGTGTGTGTGTGTGTGTGTGTGTGTGTGTGTGTGTTGTAATTGCAGAGTTTGGATTTGGTTTCATACAATGTATTTTATATATATCAATTAATAAAAATCCATTGCAAAGATTGGTGATAAGCATGACTAGTTTTCCAAAGATATTATTACTTCACAGTTTGTTTCTTTTTTTTAATTACAAGAAAAGCAGAAGCGAAAATATAATTAAACAGTGAAAATTCAGCAACTAAAGGAAACAATGACATCAATCAAAAACTCTTATGACAGTAACAAGATGATATAAAACAATGCTGTTGCTCGAATGCTCTTACAGCAGTCATAGAATAGTCTTCCAAATACCAGGACTTCCCATCATCCTTGCGAGCCGAACACAAGGCAGCTGCCCCCATGCCAATGGCACAGATTGGTTCTGGGTGACAGAACACAGTCTTGTTTTTTACAGCATCTATGTTGGAAAAGACATGTCTAACCATGAATGATGTACACACACACACACACCCTCACACACACACACATGCACACATCCTCACACACACTACATCATGATGAAAGCATGCAACCAATAAGAGACACAGAGAAACGTTGATAATCAGTTACTATGCATGCATATGTTCACACATACAAACACACACACCCACAAATACACCCTTACACACACACGCACATCCTCAAGCACACAGACACACACACACACACACAAATAGAGTTTACTTAGGAGCACCATTGGCACTTTATTGTAATACTATTGGTTGACTAGTTAGTTTTGTTTGGTTAATATTCATTTTCATACTAACGGAGGAGGGAAGAACAGGTAAAGTAGTGATGATCAAAGGCATAGGTGGGGTGGGGAAGATGATGGATTTTCATCTAAAATCATGACGGGTGCAATAGCCGAATGGTTAAAGTGTTGGACTGTCAATCTGAGGGTCCCGGGTTCGAATCACGGTGACGGCGCCTGGTGGGTAAAGGGTGGAGATTTTTACGATCTCCCAGGTCAACATATGTGCAGACCTGCTAGTGCCTGAACCCCCTTCGTGTGTATATGCAAGCAGAAGATCAAATACGCACGTTAAAAGATCCTGTAATCCATGTCAGCGTTCGGTGGGTTATGGAAACAAGAACATACCCAGCATGCACACCCCCGAAAACGGAGTATGGCTGCCTACATGGCGGGGTAAAAATGGTCATACATGTAAAAGCCCACTCATGTGCATACGAGTGAACGCAGAAGAAGAAGAAGAATCTAAAATCACAATTGTGGATAGACATTACATAAAAGAATAAATGAACACACACACACACACACACACACACACACACACACACACTATCAGAAAATCATCTCACACACGCTGACCACTTTCCTATCATTGCAACTTGCAGTAACTTTTTCAAATCTTCCAAAAGTTTAGACCCACATACAACACATTTTATATATCAACACGACACAAAGAATACACAGCAAACAAAAAAATCACATAACCTCATGCTACAATCACCAGAGAGGACCATGTAATAGTCTCAAAAAGACGCAGTGAGACCCAAGCTCTCACCAGCACTTACTTTTCTCCGCGACAAAATGTGAAATGATCTGTCCTAGGTCGGTGTTGTTGGCCAGATCGTGAACGGCCCCAGGGCATGATGGGATCAGAAGGGCCGAGTATCGGTTCACTGCAAGCCCATTTTAGTTTTGGCATTACAAAAAAGAAGAATGTGAGGATTTAAATGAAAAGCAGGTAATGATTAGCTACAGTAACATTATTAACTGATGATCACACACACACACACTCTCACACACACACACACAAACACACATGTGCGCACACACACACAAAACACAATTTAGCCAAAGACAAACACTAAAATCGCTCATGAAACACTTCAAGTTTCTTTCTCTTTATTTTATTTTCTTTAACGATTTCATATCCGATCTAAAAAATATCTTTTTTCAAAGATCACAAAATACAGAACAGCATAAAATTCTTTGGGATGTGTTAAACAGGAAATGAGAAAGAGAAGGTGGAAAAGATAAGCCAAAGTTCTTAATTAATGTGCATTAAACATAAACCTTTATGGACTTTTCATTTTCTTTTCTTTTTTTGTTTTTTTGTTTTTGTTGTTGTTGCTGCCCTCATCAATGAAGGGGAAAAGAAAAAAGTTCACATCTAAAAGTAGAAAATAAAGTTTACACTCATCCTTCAAAAGTAGATAAGTAAATGTTTTTTTTGTTGTTTTTAAAAAAAATCTGATTTGAATGTTAAGGAAGAGAAAGGGAGATGTGGAGAGTGGACATGGGGAGACAGAAAGGGGGAATGAGAGATTTTTCAAGATCTTCACGATCTAATTTTCTTTCACCCCTTTTGGGGTATGGAAGATTCCAAACAACAGAACAAAAGAAACGTGAGAAACGACTAACAACTGATCTGTATTAACACCTCTCACATAGTGAATATAATGTCATATTCTCAAAATGCATACACATGTTCAAAGCATACAAAACACAATCTATAAAATTCCTTAGGAATTTTCTTTTGAAAATACGGATAAAACCACCACTTGCATTGCTATTCTCATCAAAATGGTTCCAAATATGAAGCTGGGATTATCATTTCAATTGCAAAGATATACTCTTTTTAACAAATATTTGCCACATTTATAAATTGTGAAACTGAAAACTCCACTCAAAGAACAATGTGAGCAACAAATCACACATTATGTAATGGTTAGCTTTAATTAAAAAAAAAAAAAAAAAAAATTAAAGGGGGAAAAAAGATGATCTTGCTTACACATACATGCACACATATTCAGGCTCACACACACATACACACACACACTTCATCCAAAGACAAACACCATAATAACTTTTAGACTGAAATAAAACTCGATGGGATGTGGGGGAACAGAAAGGGAAGAGGAAAGAGAGGTATGAAAACAAGAAGGGAGAGGACGGAGGTCAGGAAGAAGGGAAAAATGCGAGCAGAGAAAAAAGGTTGAAGGTCAAAGGTCCTGTAGCCGTTTATGGCCAATCGGTCAATAAATTCATATCCACTGTGTCCAGGGCTGGGCATAGAGAGGCGGGGCCCAAACTTCTCCTTCCGCCCTTTTAAACTTCTGCAACCAAAGTCAGATACCCATTTACACCTGGGTGGAGTGAGGGGTGCCTTTCCCAAAGAAATAACTCTATGCCGAAATGGGGCCTTTGGCCAAGATCAATGGTCAAAACTGGATCTGAAGTCCGACACCTAACCGGTTCAACCAGAGAAAAAGAAAGACAGACAGAGAGAAGGAGACAGAGAAGGAGACAAACCATCCACTGTCTCCAGCCCTATCGGTGTGGATGTTGCCTTGGAACGGAACTCGTTGAACCACCTTCTGTTGCTGTCGTCCTGTTGCACATACTCTACCTGTCGAGCCTGCAACCATAGCAACCACTGGTCACACATGTCAACCACTACAGGTCAGTCTTCAGTACCCTTTCTGGTTGAAGACAAGAGTCAAGGATAGTGGGGTGACTGAGATATGAGACAAGGTGTAACTGTAAAACTAAAAGTTTATAAAGTTACCAGTCGCCGTGGCGAAGTGGTTAGCGTCGCGGACTGACGGCTGGGAGGACGCGGGTTCGAATCCCAGCGGAGGTGGGTTTTTCGGCCCGTGGCCGGCTCCTACCCAGAGTTGAGTGTGCTGTGGGCTTAAATGGGGAGACTGGGACCACACAGTCGAGTGTCATCCACTTCAAGGATGTGTCTTTGGGTGTGTTGCTCTAATTACTTGACCAAAACTGCACGTGTCTGTATCTCTCGGGCCTGGTTAACGCCGGGATATCATTATGACAGGAAACGTAGAGTTCAGCCTTGTCAAGCAGTCCCAAGCCAAAATGAACATCCATAGCAACATCGTCATCATCATCGCCATCCTCCTCCTCCTTCATCGTCATCAATATAAAAACAAAATAGTCTCAAAGTCTGTGGCCTTTCATGCCCTGCTCTCATGGT
>JAAQRG010300669.1:0-2500 GCA_011634625.1 Babylonia areolata
CCCATGTACTGTAGAAATACTTCCGTCATCCCCATGTACTGTAGAAATACTCCCGTCATCCCCGTGAACTGTAGAAATACTCCCGTCATCCCCATGTACTGTAGAAATACTCCCGTCATCCCCGTGAACTGTAGAAATACTCCCATCATCCCCATGTACTGCAAAATACTCCCATCATCCCCCCATGTACTGTAGAAATACTCCCATCATCCCCATATACTGTAGAAATACTCCCATCATCCCCGTGAACTGTAGAAATACTCCCGTCATCCCAGTGAACTGTAGAAATACTCCCGTCATCCCCATGTACTGTAGAAATACTCCCGTCATCCCCGTGAACTGTAGAAATACTCCCGTCATCCCCATGTACTGTAGAAATACTCCCATCATCCCCATGTACTGTAGAAATACTCCCGTCATCCCCGTGAACTGTAGAAATACTCCCGTCATCCCCATGTACTGTAGAAATACTCCCGTCATCCCCGTGAACTGTAGAAATACTCCCATCATCCCCATGTACTGCAAAATACTCCCATCATCCCCCCATGTACTGTAGAAATACTCCCATCATCCCCATATACTGTAGAAATACTCCCATCATCCCCGTGAACTGTAGAAATACTCCCGTCATCCCAGTGAACTGTAGAAATACTCCCGTCATCCCCATGTACTGTAGAAATACTCCCGTCATCCCCGTGAACTGTAGAAATACTCTCGTCATCCCCATGTACTGTAGAAATACTCCCATCATCCCCATGTACTGTAGAAATACTCCCGTCATCCCCGTGAACTGTAGAAATACTCTCGTCATCCCCATGTACTGTAGAAATACTCCCATCATCCCCATGTACTGTAGAAATACTCCCGTCATCCCCGTGAACTGTAGAAATACTCTCGTCATCCCCATGTACTGTAGAAATACTCCCATCATCCCCATGTACTGTAGAAATACTCCCGTCATCCCCGTGAACTGTAGAAATACTCTCGTCATCCCCATGTACTGTAGAAATACTCCCATCATCCCCATGTACTGTAGAAATACTCCCGTCATCCCCGTGAACTGTAGAAATACTCCCGTCATCCCCATGTACTGTAGAAATACTCCTGTCATCCCCGTGAACTGTAGAAATACTCCCATCATCCCCATGTACTGTAGAAATACTCCCATCATCCCCATGTACTGTAGAAATACTCCCATCATCCCAATGTACTGTAGAAATACTCTCATCATCCCCAAGTACTGTAGAAATACTCCCATCATCCCCATGTACTGTAGAAATACTCCCATCATCCCAATGTACTGTAGAAATACTCTCATCATCCCCAAGTACTGTAGAAATACTCCCATCATCCCCATGTACTGTAGAAATACTCCCATCATCCCAATGTACTGTAGAAATACTCTCATCATCCCCAAGTACTGTAGAAATACTCCCATCATCCCCATGTACTGTAGAAATACTCCCATCATCCCAATGTACTGTAGAAATACTCTCATCATCCCCAAGTACTGTAGAAATACTCCCATCATCCCCATGTACTGTAGAAATACTCCCATCATCCCAATGTACTGTAGAAATACTCTCATCATCCCCAAGTACTGTAGAAATACTCCCATCATCCCCATGTACTGTAGAAATACTCCCATCATCCCAATGTACTGTAGAAATACTCTCATCATCCCCAAGTACTGTAGAAATACTCCCATCATCCCCATGTACTGTAGAAATACTCCCATCATCCCAATGTACTGTAGAAATACTCTCATCATCCCCAAGTACTGTAGAAATACTCCCATCATCCCCATGTACTGTAGAAATACTCCCATCATCCCAATGTACTGTAGAAATACTCTCATCATCCCCAAGTACTGTAGAAATACTCCCATCATCCCCAAGGTACTGTAGAAATACTCCCATCATCCCCAAGTACTGTAGAAATACTCCCATCATCCCCAAGGTACTGTAGAAATACTCCCATCATCCCCATGTACTGTAGAAATACTTCCATCATCCCCAAGGTACTGTAGAAATACTCCCATCATCCCCATGTACTGTAGAAATACTCCCATCATCCCCAAGTACTGTAGAAATACTCCCATCATCCCCATGTACTGTAGAAATACTTCCATCATCCCCAAGGTACTGTAGAAATACTCCCATCATCCCCATGTACTGTAGAAATACTTCCATCAGCCCCGTGCACTGTAGAAATACTCTCATTCAGCCCCATAGTGGACCATTGCCTGACACTTTGTTTCTTCCTCAACAGTAAAACTAAAAGCAGACGGACTAACATTCAGGCATGCAATGAAAAACGTCCAGAGTTAGAGAATTTGATCTCTCCACCTGAACACAGTAACAATTATAGAACATGTCTTTATTACCGGGGTCACAAGGAATATTGGGGGTGATAGTACATAAAAGGTACAAACACAAATCGAAAATCATACACAAACACAGATACAGTAGAATTTAGGACACATACATGCGCATATCGA
>JAAQRG010300669.1:7500-15169 GCA_011634625.1 Babylonia areolata
ATACACATATAACTGTACGCTCACACTCACACACACACACACACACACAGAGAACAAGTCCTCCTGCCTTTGGTATCGATCCGATTCAATGATTATCCATTTTGTCCATGGTGCGCCAGACGAACGAAGATTAAAATAGATATGGAAAACGAAATACAGCAAGTATTTAAAGAGAGAGAGAGAAAAAAAACGAACAAAAAGAAAAGAAAAGAAGAAGAAGAAGAAGAAAAACAGGGAAAAGCTGATTCAGCATTTTAGCAGAAGTTAACGAGGAATCTTTCCCCACAACAAAAGGTTTATCCGCAGAGAGAGAAAGAGAGACAGGGAAAGAGAGAGAGAGAGAGGGGTGGGGGAGAGAGACGGAGAGAGAGAGGGGGAGAGGAAGAGAGAGACGGAGAGAGAGGGGGGAGGGAGAGGAAGAGAGAGAGAGAAAGAGTGGGAGAGAGAGGGGGGAGAGGGAGACGGAGAGAGAGAGAGAGACGGAGAGAGAGAGGGGGGAGATGGGGGAAGGAAGAGAGAGAGAGAGATTGAGACGGAGAGAGAGAGAGAGAGAGAGAGAGAGAGAGAGAGGAAGAGACGAAAGAGAGAGAAAGAGAGATGGAGGTGAGGGGAGGGGGGAATAATAAAAATGAAGAGGTACGGAAAAGGGGGAGAGGGGTGTGGCAGTGAAGGTGGGGAGCCAGGGGGTGGGGGTGGGGTTAAGGGTGGGGGGTGGGATGTTAAAGGGGGACGGAGAGAGAGTGTTCTCCCTTCAACTCCGCTGAGAATCAGCGCGGCCCATCACCCAATCACTGACTCTTCCAGACCTGGGCAAGTCCCGTGACAGACAGAAATTGCTTCACCACGTCTGGTTTGCCCCCCACCCCACACCCCCGCGAACCCCCACCCCCTCCCCCAAGAGGCTTTATGTCTTTGATGCGAGTCTCTCTCTCTCTCTCTCTCTCTCTTTATTTTTTTTTTTTTTTTTAGTTCAAATCTTTATTTCAGCTCCCTTTTTAATTCGTGGTTTTTGCTTTCGAGTCGGGCATCTGTTATGGAATCGGCCTGCTCCGATTCTTAATGAAATATTACAGATTATGATTTTATCGTTAGGTTGGGTTGTTTTTTGTTGTTTTTTCTTCTTCTTTCTGTGTTTCTGCATACATTGTCGTTCACCTGTTGTTCAAGTGTTGGTTTTCTTGTTTGTTTGTTTGTCCATTTGTTTGGTTTTTTGGGTTGTTTTTTTTTTTGTTTTTTTTTTTTTTTGTGGGGATCACCAGTATGTTTGTAGTTGTATTTGTATTTCTTTTTATCACAACAGATTTCTCTGTGTGAAATTCGGGCTGCTCTCCCCAGGGAGAGCGCGTCGCTACACTACAGTGCCACCCATTTTTTTGGTATTTTTCCTGCGTGCAGTTTTATTTGTTTTTCCTATCGAAGTGGACTTTTTCTACAGAATTTTGTCAGGAACAACCCTTTTGTCTACGTGTTGTTGTTTTTTACGTGCGCTAAACGCATGCTGCACACGGGACCTCGGTTTATCGTCTCATCCGAATGGCTAGCGTCCAGACCACCACTCAAGGTTTAGTGGAGGGGAGAAAATATCGGCGGCTGAGCCGTGATTCGAACCAGCGCGTTCAGATTCTCTCGCTTCCTAGGCGGACGCGTTACCTCTAGGCCATCACTTCAAGGGAGTGTGGCGAGATTTTCAACAAAAATCTTATCTTTTTTTTTCAGTACTGTCGAAGAGTTCTGCTCTAGGTTACTTACCGTTGCCTCCTTACACAAGGTGAAGTGTGTGTGTGTGTGTGTGTGTGTGTGTGTGTGTGTGTGTGTGTGTGTGTCTCACAGTCACAGCTATTTCCTAATAAAATATGTGCATCATAGTCCGACAGTTCTGACAGATGTTCGTTTACCTCAATGATATGTTTCCTCCCACTCCGTGTGTGTCTGGTGGGGCTGTGCCTCTCTCTCTCTCTATCTCACACACACACACACACACACACACACATACACACACACACACGTGTGTGTGAATGGTATATAAAAGAGTGACAAGGAGAGAGAGAGAGAGATAGACATAGACACAGACATAGAGAGACACAGACAGACAAGACAGACAGACACAGATAGAGACAGAGACAGCGAGAAAGGTACACAGTGATCGTGATCGACAGAGAGACAGAGACAGAGACAGAGTCAGACACACAGACAGACAGAGAAGCAGGAGACAAAGGGAGTGAAAAAAGAGAGAGACAGAGACAGAGAGAGTCAGACAGATTCGAACCCGAGACCCTCAGATTTAAAGTCCAACGCTTTAACCACTCGGCTATCACGCCCGTCGCACACTGGTGTTAACTCACTCAGTACGACCAGTCCTCTCTTCTCCTCTACACAGACCCCTCGGATGTCCAGTGGGTGTTTCAATGACCCAACCTTTAGCTTCCGTCGTCAGAATTGTGGTATTCTTTGTCAACATTCACCTCTTTAGTATAAGAGCCTTCCGCTTGCAATATTTTGATGATGGTAATTGGGGTGAAACGCTGTTAACGTCGTCTCTTTCGCCGTTCGTATGGAAAGAGTTAATCCAACGCAGCATTATTTTGTTCCCGTTCAGTACAGACAATACGATCAGAAGCAAATGGAAGCGACAGGGATGGCACAAAAGATAAAAAAAAAAAACCCCTCTGGGGTCAGATCTGTCGTAGGAGGGGCACTGCTGTGACAAGTCATCCATCCCCGTTCGACCTCCCCCGCCCCCCCATACCCCCCCCCCCTCCTCCCTCCCTCCTCCCTGCTGGCGTTATCCATCGATCCTTTCTTCCACTCTTTCTATTCTGAGCCTACTCATCCCCTTGCTTTCTTTTTCTTCATTAGAGCAGTCTCTTCTCCTCCCTCTCTCTCTCTCTCTCCACTCTCTCTTTTTTTTCTCTCTTCTTCTTTTCTTTCTCGCTCTCACTCTTCCCTCCCTCCTCTCGACCCCCTTCACTGTACCCCTCCCCCGGTCTCTCTCCTTCGCTCTTTCCCCCCTTTTCTCAGTCACTCCTGCCCCCTTTCTCTCTCTCTCTCTCTCTCTCTCTCTCTCTGTCAGTGCTCATCTTATTGTCCTCGAAAATATAGAATTTTGTCTTGTCTTCTCTCTCTCTCTTTCTCTGTCTCTGATTCTCTCTCTGTCTCTTCAATTAAGTGATGTCAGAAAATGAGAAAAGAGAGACAGAGACAGAGACAGACGGACAGAGACAGGGACTGGAAGACAGAGGGACGCTCTTTTGCTGTGTTTAACTTTGGTCTCACCAGTTTTTTTAATGCTGAGGCAGCAGATTTCAGCACAGCTGGGGGGAAAGCGAACAGTGTGTGTTTTTTCTATATATATATAACAACTTTCGTTGTCCTAATCTGGGTTTTTATCCACCACAGGTGCTTGACAGTGAATTTGCTTGTATCTATGATGGTGTCGCGTACGGGAAATTATACATTCCATATAATTACGGTAGAGCACAAGATGTTTTACCATATACTGGAAATTAGACCTTCCATATAATTACGGTAGAGCACAAGATGTTTTATCTCGGTAGAGCACAAGATGTTTTACCACGTACTGGAAATTAGACCTTCCATATAATTACTGTAGAGCACAAGATGTTTTATCTCGGTAGAGCACAAGATGTTTTACCACGTACTGGAAATTATACCTCCCATATAATTACGGTAGAGCACAAGATGTTTTATCTCGTACAAGATGTTTTATCTCGTACGGGAAATTATACCTCCCATATAATTACGGTAGAGCACAAGATGTTTTATCTCGTACAAGATGTTTTATCTCGTACGGGAAATTATACCTGCCATATAATTACGGTAGAGCACAAGATGTTTTATCTCGTACAAGATGTTTTATCTCGTACGGGAAATTATACCTGCCATATAATTACGGTAGAGCACAAGATGTTTTATCTCGTACGGGAAATTATACCTCCCATATAATTACGGTAGAGCACAAGATGTTTTATCTCGTACGGGAAATTATACCTCCCATATAATTACGGTAGAGCACAAGATGTTTTATCTCGTACAAGATGTTTTATCTCGTACGGGAAATTATACCTCCCATATAATTACGGTAGAGCACAAGATGTTTTATCTCGTACGGGAAATTATACCTCCCATATAATTACGGTAGAGCACAAGATGTTTTACCACGTACTGGAAATTATACCTGCCATATAATTACGGTAGAGCACAAGATGTTTTATCTCGTACAAGATGTTTTATATCGTACGGGAAATTATACCTCCCATATAATTACGGTAGAGCACAAGATGTTTTATATCGTACGGGAAATTATACCTGCCATATAATTACAATACAGATAAAAAGTTTTTATCTCCTACCGTGTCAGGACCAACACTCAGTTTATATCACAGACTGACATAAGCTTACAGTCTGGCCAACAGCATAGTGAGAGCTGTATGATCAATGGCTTCTCCATTGCTGTGGGAAACCATTTACAGCTCAGTCTTTTGTGAAGGGCAATGACTCTCAGACTAGGAATCAAGATTGCACTGGCTCTTAGTGCTGCAGCCTTGGGGCCTAGTTGGCCTTTTGGAACCATCCCAACGCCGACTCTCCTAAAACCCTCTTGGCCGAGAGAGTGGGGATGTAATCTGGGAGAGACACTCTCCACTATAATCAAATCCTAGCCCAGATAGTCAGGACAGCAGTTGCCTCCTCTGCTGTTCAGATGGTCATAGTCGGACACTGACTATCATACATATCACCTACGGGAAATTATTCCTCCCATATAATCGTCTTATTCCACTCACGGGCCAGTCCCTTTGATGTATGTCCGTCACCGTATAGTTTCAGTTTCAGTTTCAGTTGCTCAAGGAGGCGTCACTGCGTTCAGACAAATCCATATACGCTACACCACATCTGCCAAGCAGATGCCTGACCAGCAGCGTAACCCAACGCGCTTAGTCAGGCCTTGAGGAAAAAAAAAGGTGAGTAAATAATATATACGCTTACGTAAATAAATAAATAAATAAATAATAATTATGATATAAAAAGGTAGTAGTAATGGTAATAATAATAAAATAATAATAAATAAATAAATAAATAAATAAATAAGACAACAATGATGATAAATAAGCAAATAAATGTAAAACATGAAGACACACATTCACACATACACCCACACATGCATAACAGATATGCACCAAACATGCAGTTTCACAGTTATGAAAGCACAGTCAACTACATATAAACGTACATCAGCTCCAACACACACACACACACACACACACACACACACACACACATACACACACACACATTACCCTGCACCTCCTCTACACCGTATAACAACCTGAATGCATATTATGACAGTAAGTTGTGTCCAGTGATGACCATCAGAACAGCAGAGGAGGCAACTGCTGTCTATCTGGGCTAGAATCTGATTATAGTGGAGAGTGTCTTGCCCAGGTTATATATCCCCCCCCCCACCCCCCCACACCCACTCTCTCGGCCAAGAGGGGTTTAGAGGGTGGTAGACAGAGAGAGAGAGAGAGAGAGAGAGAGAGAGAGAGAGAGAATAAAACCGTCTGGAAAGGGCAAGGAAACGTTACACATGCAATGTGCTGATATTCCATAGTGAACCTGCTATCTTCTTTTTCTTTTTTACTCCCATTAACCTGATTTTTTTTTTTTTTTTTTTAAGAAGGGGGGTGTGGGGGTGGGAAGCGGGGTTTATGGGCAGGTGGTTCGTGTCGAAAGCCTTGTGTGTGTGTATGCCTGTCTGACCTTATACACCGTTCGTTCCTTTTTTTTTTTTTATCTCCCCAGTGTGAGAGAAATCAGTTCCCATGCTACACACACACACACACACACACACACACACACACAAGACACACACACACACACACACACACACACACACACTGACACACACACGTGCGCCCACAGAGAGAGAGAGAGAGAGAGAGGGGGGGGGGAGGAGAGAATGAGGCCCAAACTGATTCATGGCGCAGAATTGAACAAAATCAAGCTCGTTCAGACACCTCTCCAAACCCAGTGGTGGAGTGCAATGCGGTTTTCATGAAATCCGACAGACTGGAGACCGACAAATCTCAAAACAACCAATCTTCTTGATACGAGCGTGCACGCCGCCGCAAAGTTCTGACAAAACTCCAAACGAATGGAATATACAACAGGTTGATTAGATGCCACACTGGCCGAGATCCAGTCACTTTCACAGACACACACACACACACACACCCCTCTCCCCCTCCTCCTCTCACCCACGAACCCGCTACATTACATCCCCTCTTCTAATCCCAAAGCACCTCTCCAGCTATAACAATATAATTATCTGAGCTTTTATATTTCCTCTACCCCTCCTCCCTCCACTCTTCCTGTACATGCCGTGGGAATGGGAGGAGAGAGAGACTTGCTGTGCGCTCTGTGCTGTATGGCTGAAGACAGTGAGCGAGGGACTGGATTATAAAGGAATGGGGACGATACAAATAGTTTTTCTTCGCCCCTTTTTTTTCTTTGCAGCTTGAAAAGCTGGTCCAACCCAAACAATTTTTTGTTTGTTTGTTTGCTTCTTGTTGTTGTTTTTTTGTATTTGTATTGCTTTTTATCACAACAGATTTCTCTGTGTGAAATTCGGGCTGCTGTATTTTTTCCTGCATGCAGTTTTATTTGTTTTTCCCATCGAAGTGGATTTTTCTTCAGAATTTTGCCAGGAACAACGCTTTTGTTGCCGTGGGTTCTTTTACGTGCGCGAAGTGCATGCTGCACACGGGACCTCGGTTTATCGTCTCATCCGAATGACTAGCGCCCAGACCACCACTCAAGGTCTAGTGGAGGGGGGAGAAAATATCGGCGGCTGAGCCGTGATTCGAACCAGCGCGCTCAGATTTTTCTCGCTTCCTAATCCGGTCGGACGCGTTACCTCTAGGCCATCACTCCACTAGTAAGATTATTGTATGTATGTATTGTATAGTATGATAACTGTTTGTATGATAGTCAGTCGTGTCCCACTATGACTACAAGAGCAGCAAAGGAGGCATCTGCTGTCCGGGCTGACTATCTGGGCTGAGGGAAAATAAATAATAAAAAAAGAAAAGAAAAGAAACTCACTGAGAAGTAAATTTATAACGTTTCGGGGTTTTCCATGGTGGTCACTGGTTTCTGTTTTCTGATCGCCTTCGTCCGTGAAAACCAGCTCTTCACCTGGAGAGCTTCCCATCCCCGCTTCCCACCCCCACACCCCCCTTCTAAAAAAAAAAAAAAAAAAAAAATCAGGTTAATGGGAGTAAAAAAGAAAAAGAAGATAGCAGGTCCACTTGTATCTTCTATTCCTGCATATTATTACTCGTGTTTACGTCGTTCCTTGTCGGAATTTAGCTATTTTTACATAATTTTTCATTTACGTTAGGTTTCGTCGTTACGAAGGGGTTGTTTTGTGAATGCAGGTATTTGTACATACAAGAGGGAATGTGCAGAATTGATCGATCGCAGGTGTGTGTAATTCAGTTCGTCTCTCTCTCTCTCTCTCTCTCTCTCTCTGCGGGAGTAGCCGATTCATTTTGTCTCAAACTAGGAGGCAAGATTGTACTGGCTCTTAGTAAGTGCTGCAGCCTTGGGGGTTGGGGTGGGGATGGGGGGGGGGGGGCTAGTTGGCCTT
>JAAQRG010300673.1:0-15111 GCA_011634625.1 Babylonia areolata
GCGAACTCTGGCGTAATGTACAACAGACGATATTCTTTCCTGTTAAAAAAAAACAACGAAACAGAACAAATACAATCAGTCTCTTAGCTGTGCATTTAAACAGAGTTCCCAAAGAAAACTACACACTGTTTCCAGACCAGAATAAAAATTTTCCATGCTGAACACACAGCCCAAATAATTAGAAAGATCAACTGCTACACAACTGGTGAAAGAGATTGGTGGATATCCTGGATCAATGTTCGATTTTCATCAATTTTTGTTTGTTCATTCTTTTTTGTTGTTGTTGTTTAAATGCAGTACTGGTCAAGGGTTTCATAAAATTCCATGACTTTTCCACACACTGAAGGGAAAAATATTTTCCCCACGACTTTTCCAGCCCTGAAAATGATTTTCTCTTTCCCCATCGTTCTCGACTCTGTATGAACCCTGTTTAAAACAAAACCTTTCCAGTATCCCACACATCACACTGTGACTACATCCAGTAGAACATACTCTTGACACTACACAGCATACAGCACAAGATGGGGATAATGACGGAAATTTGAATGCACTAAATAACAAAGACTGTAAACTAGACAAAAAAAACCCAAAAAATTCTCAGTACCAATGACGTGCTTTTTATGGGGTGGGTGGGGTAGTTTGTTGGTCAAAGTTGTCAAAATCTGGAAAATGGGTTTGCTCATGTTCCCAAATTCAAACAGTACTTTACAACAAAAATGAAAACCAAAACCTGGTAAATGTGATGGTCGTTACCAGAGGATATCAATTTTTTTTCATAGTCTTTTGTTTTACGCATGAAAATCATATATGATTTGTTCAAATAACAATACAAGATAGTTTTTGCTAATCCTCAGAAATAAGTGTTTGTCAAATTGAAGGTTTGTGTGGTAAAACGGGAATGACACCACCTTCTGCAGCCCACGTTAATTGGCATTTCATCATATGAATATCAGACAAATTTTACAAATATATCTATGAAATAAAATTAGTCACTCTTTAAGTTTATATGGTGTACAATCATTTCAGTCAACTGAATTGCAGACATCATCATGAACTGAATGGAAATAAAATTTGCAGTTTCTGATGTATTCATGTCATCTATTATTTCAAACATCTCATCATCCGCTAACATAACAAAACATTGTTCTGATTTCAAGCATCTTCTGCATCATTTATCATTTCAGTTATCAGTCACAGTCATCAGCACACACTGTATGAGAGAGCACTTGGGATGATACAGCATTCCAATTTCCCAACAGCTTGCAAGCAACCATGCTCTGAGCAGTGTCTGGAAGACATTGTGGCAGGCCATTTTGTCTACAGTACCTGAACAGTCCTGCGCGAACGGCAGGATTATCGGACTGTGCAGATCCCATGAAACAGGCAGGGATGTTGGCAGCCCTGAAACACAGCACAGTATGTCCTGCTTGTACACCCAGTCAACACTCACATAACTCCTGATAACACATAGCACAGTGTAACAAATTATGTTCTGGGTCCACACTCATATATCTCCTTATTGCACATAGCGCAGAGTGTCCTGTTTATATTCTAGGTCCACACTCATATATCTCCTTATTGCACATAGCAGAGTGTCCTGTTTATAATCTAGGTCCACACTCATATATCTCCTTTTTACACATAGCAGAGTGTCCTGTTTATAATACAGGTCCACACTCATATATCTCCTTATTACACATAGCACACAGTGTCCTGTTTATAATCTAGGTCCACACTCACATATCTCCTTATTACACATAGCACAGAGTGTCCTGTTTATATTCTTGGTCCACACTTATATATCTCCTTACTGCACATATCACAGAGTGCCCTCTTTATAATCTAGGTCCACACTCACTGACTCCTCATTGCACATAGTGCAGAGTGTCCTCTTTATATTCTAGGCCCACACTCATATATCTCCTTATTACACATAGCACAGTGTCCTGTTTATATTCTAGGTCCACACTTATATATCTCCTTATTGCACATAGCAGAGTGTCCTGTTTATATTCTAGGTCCACACTCACTGACTCCTCATTGCAAATAGCACAGAGCCTTTTGTTTATACAATCAGTCAACACTAACATCTCCCTATCACATATATATAACTCAGTGCATTTTGTTCATACCACCAGTTCACACTCATATATCTCTGTATCATGGACAGCACAATGTGCCCTGCTTGTATACTCAGTCCACAATCAAGTATCTCCTTATTACTGTGTATCTCCTTATTACTGTATGATGTGTTCTGTTTACGTTCTACACATAGCAGAATGTCTCCTGTTCATATTTTTAGTACAAACTCATATATTTCCTTATTACAGACAGCACAGAGTGTTTTGCTCTTTTGATCAGTCCATACTCATGTATCTCCTTATTACACAAAGCAAAGGGCATTTTGTCTATAAATACAATAAGTCCATAATCTCCATATTACAGATCCTGTTTGTATGCTCTATCCACACTCAGTATCTCCAAGAAAGATTTCAAGTTAAAGAAAAAACAACAACAAAACAATCACAACAAAACTACACACAAATGATGAAAACAGGGCTTTTCAGTAAAGTAGTATTTCTTAACCCATTCAACGCCTATAAGACGTCAGCTGACATCCTGCAAAAAGTGTTGCCACAGTGCCTCTATGATGCCCACTGGAGTCCTGCATCTATTCCCATTTTTTCATCATCTGGGTAAGCATACATCAAGTAGAATACCCCTTTCTTCATTATAATGGTTTGCTAACTGGACCACATGCAGTGAGCATGGAAAGGGGTTTTGGCGTTTTGGCTTATATGCAAAAATGGCGTTAAAACTTTGTCTAGCAAAGTCGTCTCAGTCAGCGGATTTACACAACTTTGCAGGTTGTGCAAATTATAATGGACAGGTTTAATGACAGAGATTAATCTCTCTTGTCTAACGAGTCATTTGAACATGAAGATTATAACAATGACAGTGACGAAACTGACATCAACAGTCATCGACTGGTCTATCTCATCTGTCGTAGCTGACAGTCCTGAGCAGAGGACAGTGACAGACAGAAATATGGGCAGGTATGAAGTGTAGTCTGGGAGGGTGGGGAGGAAAGGAGTGGTGTAAGTCAAGAGGGCATGGAAGTGGGTGTGGCTTTGGATGTCAGAAAATTGTTGTCAATGATTACTGCTGCACTCTGGACAACAATCCATGATTTTCATGAAACCCAGGGTTGAAGATGCAAAAGACAGGTACAACATGTCTTCCTTTTTCCACGATTTTTGTTGCTGACCAGAAGACAGACTTGGTCACAACAGAAAAGGGTTTTTGCCAGCCCACATGCAGCATGGACTGAGTGAGTGCCATCAACGAACTTCTCCCTCAAGGGGAAATTTCTTTGGTGTTACAAAGCTTGACTGCACAGTTTCTGAGGATATGATTGACCATTTATGTTGACAGAACCCATGTTTGTCATTACTGGAAGTTATTCACTTACTAGTCTACAAAAGTTGTGATTGCTATCACAAAGATATGTTTCATTTTCATCTGTGGTTATAAACAGACAACAAGCATGCCATTCCCAGCTGTAGTCTATTTGTTTTAATTTACGATGCCATTCTATGGCTGTGGAAATGACATTTTTGCTGCACAAAAATCATCATCTTCAATTTGAAATGCCTGAATTGATATATCTACAATGAAAATAATTTGGAAAATAGCACAGGTTCAGGATCCTCATCCATTTTCCTCTGCAAACAATAACCGCTTTCTTTCAGTATCTTCTATGTTTTTTTGTGATTATATATTTCTATAAATATATAAAAATATATATATGTACATACACGTAAACACACACACACACACATATTTATATTGTTTTCTTTTTCTTTCTTTTTTGTATCCCTGATTCCTAAAATTTCCTTGGCAAGGGGAGCACTTTTCTTCTTCTTCTTTTTAAAATACAAAATACTCTGGCACTGAACAGGCTAACATCTTTTAGGTATTAGACAAAAGGACTTTTAAGGTAAGTAAACAAGGAAACCAATACAAACAGTTACAATGTCAATGACAAATTCCCAGGGGAATTCAACCACCAACTCACTTCAGACCCAAAACTTGGTCCTCCATCAGGGAAATGAGAGGCGATATCACCACCGTCAGTCGCTGGGTGTATACAGAGGGGAACTGGTAGCACAGACTCTTGCCATAACCTGAAAGCAGCAGATTGAATCAGAGCCGCTTAGACCTTGAACCTCTGATCCTGTGTTTACCAGTGTGATCAGGTTTTAAAGACCTGTTTCGGCATGGTATTGTGTTACTGCAAAAGGCACTTTACTCTGTTCTCAATCAACCCAGGGGTGAATGGGTACCTGACTTCAGCTGGGGAAAGTCAAAATGGCAGAAGGAGAGGATTCCGCCCTGCCTTACTATGCAGAGCCCTAGACACAGTGGATATGCATTTACTGTCTTGATCATTGATGGCTATAAAAGGCTGTGAAGACCTTTAACCTTACCCCACATACAATTTCTACAGAATTTCTTACTGCATTTGAAACAGAAACTTGTGTCCTGTAAGCTCAGTTATGCAAACTGTTTACTTTCTATTGTGAACATTGTTTAGCTATTCTTACAAAACGTCTTGTATTCACATTAAAACCTTATTACACCCTTTTTTTTTTTTTTTTAACTCTCTCCGGACGAAGGAATGGATAAGCATTCCTACATAAAATGTCTTCGGTTTCAGACGACAGAATTGAATAGCATTTTCAAGAAATAAAAATCCATCACGTGCTGTACACGTGATTTTGTGATTAGTGAAGCAGAGTGCGCTATTCTGGGTCACTCAACAATCGAATGGTATGATTGGCCAGCCTGCCATGTGTGGCCCATCTCGCACACACTCTGACAAAGTCACTGACCGGTCGTCTGCTCGTGTGCCAGCCTGTTAGCAAAGCAGGCTCTTCTCAAAATGTTGTGGAGTGAACAAGGCAGCGACAGCAACGTTTTAGTATTACCGAAGTTATTGAAATGCTATAATCTGTAGGGTCGGACATTGAAGAGGTGGATGATGATGAAGAAGAAAGTGAATTTAATGCATAAAGCGAGCATGGGTATGGTGATTTGGGGTGAAAAATTGGCATTAGTTTCTATATATGGCAAAACTGTAAAAATAAGATGAGAAATTTGATTTTTTTTTATAAGTAATAGCTCAACACATAATAAACCAGTTCTGAAAGTTTCATTTTCTTACTGTGTATTTTGTATTTTTTGTAATTGTTTTTCCAAAACCTTACAAATGGGCCGTCTGTGGGGAAAAGCAAGGGAAAAAACTTGTCGTCCCGAGTGAGTTAACATTTTATTCATAAAGTGTACTTATCTGATTTTAATCTGAGAATGAAACTTAACTAAGCAAATATTTAAAAGTCTAAAAATACAAGAGTGCATGAAAAAGAAGCAAAATAAACCATAGGTTTACAAAGCCATAGATTTACCTGTTGCCATGATCACACAGTTGTCTTTCATGTCATTCAGCACTGAGTTGATGATTTTCCACTGAAGTCTGAGACCGAAAAAAGGAATGTACACATTAAGATATGGCACAAGAAGGAGGGAGTGTATGGGAGGGAAGGATGGAGAGAGAGAGAGAGAGAGAGAGAGAGAGAGAGAGAGAGAGAGAGAGAGAGACAGTCCACAAATTGTTTACGATTTCTGAGTAAGCAAAATCTGTCGAGTTGATGCCCCTGGACCAAGCAATTTTGGCTGCAGCCGTCAACGCTTAAAGTTGTCTTGCATAAAATCCTCTCTTTGCAATAATTTTTCAAATACAATTTCAAACACCGAGTTTACAGAAAGTTGAGAGAGCAGTCTTCCCCCTGCCACTCTTGCGTGGAAAAGTCCTAGCTTTGTCCACTGTCTAGGGCAACAGCCAAAATCAAAAATAGTGGCCATGACTGGCAATTTGTTGGTTGCAGTCCACAGGCATAATTCCACAGGACCGACATTTTGTCGGCCATGGTAAAAAAATTTTTTTAAAAAGAGGGTTAAACCTCTTTTTTTTTTTCTTCCCACACACAGAGTGCACAAACAGTAAATAGTGCACAGACACAGCATGAGATAGGTCAGTGTTCCTAGCGTCTGAAAATGACTCACAGATTCTTGTTGAATATGTAGAGATAGTGAAGAGTTACTCACAGACATGAAAGCTCCATTCAGAACACACAGAAAAACAAAACTGTGTGTGTGTGAGTGTATATCATGGAACCCTCTGAACAGAATGTGTAGATGGGAAGTGTTGCATTTGGTAAAAAATCTTAACAGAGTGGGTGGATGTGCAGTGATCCATTTGGTCAAAACTTAAGGTCAGTGTTGCATTAGCCAAGGTCAAAAGTTTTAAAAAGGTAGTGTTACATTTGGTCAAAAGTTAAACTGCTGCAAACAACTGATTGCTGGCAACAGTAAAGATGTGTATAAGCCATTAAAAATTGACACACTAACTTGATGAAGCCAAAGATTTCACCGATATATGCACCAGAAAGAAAATGCTGTTGGCTGGCATCTTCCTCACTTCACTGCATTTTAATCATTACACTGTAAGTGTGACACATAAATGCCAAAGACACAATTACATGGCAAGACCTGTGTCAATCATAACTGGTCCAAAGAAAATCTTTTAAAAATCTTACGGCCTGAATTTGGAGTATCCAAAATACTGCTTCAGAACTCTGGAATAACTAGGATCCTGTGGCTGGTTTTCTGGGTCTGAAAAAAAGAAGAAAAAAAAAGAAAGAAGAAGAAAAAAAAAGACTGTATAGTAACTGATTAAAAACAAACAAAAAAAACCCAACTGAGAACAATATCTTGCACAAAGGAGTCATTAAAAGAAAAGGCCATATGTACAGTTAGCTTATTTTTGCTAAATCAACATTCACAAACAGAAGAAAATGATGTTTACGGTTTCCTCAGCAACTTAATCATTTCACAAAACATGTCTGGAATACACAAGGACCATTAGATTTTCATTTTTTTCTCCATTAGTCTTATGATTTTAACTTAGACTAAAATTCACAAACAATTGCTGTCATGAAGATTGCCCTTTGATCTTCTGTTCAGCTTTGATTATAATTTTTTTTTTCCTTCCACAATATGAGTTAGTATGTCAATTTTGTTATGCATATTCATTTACCTCTTTTTCAAGGCTCATTTAACTCTTTTTCAAGGCCTGACTAAGCGTGTTGGATTACGCTGCTGGTCAGGCATCAGGTGCAGCATATATGGATTTGTCCAAACGCAGCAACGCCTCCTTGAGCTACTGATACTGATATTGTTCTGCAAACTGGCAGCAGACTATGAAGTTTTTTTCTGCAGACTTTACATTCCAGACTGTGAAACCAAGGCATATATCAGCAACAGGCAGTGCACATTTGTATGAACATGTGTACACATTTGTAAGTATCTCATTGTCTCTCTAAAAAAAAATTAATCAAACAAAGTTCTCACACAAAAAATAACAAAAACAAAATACACTCTCTCAACCAAGAGGGCCTTAGGACAGTTGGCCTTGTAATGATTTCCAAAGCCCAGCTTGGCTCAAGGCTTCAGCACTAAGTAAGAGCTAGTGCAGTCTTGCCTCCTAGTTTGAGAGTAATAGTCCTTCACAAAAGACAAAGCTGTGTACAAATTCCCACTGCAGTGTAGATAACACAGAGCTCACAGATCACGATGTCAATTCTCAGTCACCATTCTGTATGTCGACTTCCTCCTCTTGTGTTTAAATCTGGGTTTCTTTTTAGCAAAACTGATAAATCAAGTAGTAACTGCACTGATCTCATTTCACCATGTTTCAGCTGTCAATAGAAAAAGTGCCTCAAAAAGTAAGTCTAAGTAATAAATCATATAACTCATCATGCAAGTTAATTTAATCATGATTTTATACATCCGTAAAAAAGAAAAAAAAAGTGTGTGTGTGTGTGTGTGTGTGTGTGTGTGTAACTAAACTGCTTTAACTTTTTTTGTGTGTGCTTTAACATAGAATTATAAAATGACTACTTGATTTCTTCTCCCTTAACTCTGCAGTAAAGAGCCAATATGGCACAACACAGAATAAATGTTCATCCAATTCCTCTGGGTCTGTTGGCTGTGTGTCAAAGCCTGGGTCTGAACCTGGTGGCAATGATATCAATTAATTTCTTACAATGCCTATTTTTGTGGAACTTCACCCCAAAAATATTTGTGCATCCCACAGGACTTGCAACATGTTTTGTAGGTTAATTAGATCTAAGATATAATATATATATATATATATATATATATATAAGTACACATTGGTGGAAGCTCTTGGGACAGATTCCTGAGAGTGCATGTGATATCAAAATCAGAATGGTTTCTATACAACAGTACTCTAAATTAGTAAATAGAACACTCAATATCTAAGATTACAAACATCAAAGAGATTTCATTTCACTTGCTTTAGTGACACCCTGGCCCTTTCCTTATTGAGTAATTCTATAAGTTTCAAAAGCAAGTCCTTATTTATTCAGCACATGAATACTAATAATACCATCATCGACATCCTCTGTTTTCTGTTGGTCACCATCACCCTCGGTGTCAGTGAAATCTGAGTCAAACTCATCTTCCTGCATACAAACAAAATGCAAATATAATTACAATTACATATATAACAATAATAATAATAATAACAACAACCCCCAAAAAAACCCCAAAAAACCCCAAAAACCTATCCATCTTGCACACAATGTATTTTAAGCATCAATTAACTAAATACAATCTGAATCTATCTAAAAAGTATCAAAGACAAATCTTCTGAACAACCAGAGGCAATCTATTTAACAGCCACCTGTCTATAAAACAAAGAGAAAAATGCAATAATTGACCATGCAGAAAATCAGTTACTCAAATAAAATTTAATCAAAACATCTTATGACATCCATCCTATCACAAAACAGCTTACTATTGTATTATAAGTTATAAAATAACAATTCTGAAAAAAAAGCGACAAAATAAATACCATTGAAAAAAAACAACAATATATTATATGAATACCTCAAAATGCTACATGATGATTATTTATTTAGAAATGGTTTCTTTTGTTTACTGATATCATCATAAACAACCCTTGTATTTTGCATACGCTATGGTTATGCCTACATCTTAGGTCTCCAAAATTTGTGAAGAGGGAAAACAACACTTCTCAAATTTCTTACTTGTATCAGTGGGTTGATATAAAGTAATAACTTGTGGTGGTCCAACTGTTGGTTGAAACACCTTTTGCATCACAAATGACAGGAACCAAGCAAATATGTTGTATTATCATTCTTTGCACACACACACACACACAGAGAGAGAGAGAGAGAGAGAGAGAGAGAGAGTGTGTGTGTGTGTAACTGCACATACAAAGAATGCATGTCTGCTTTTTGGACTTTATTAAAAAAAAAAATGTAAATGTGTGTGTGGACAAAAAACAAACATATAATGATATATATATATATATATATATATATATATATATATAATATACATACACATATAAACATATGTGTTTCTACCAATTCATTTCATGTGCTTTGTGGCCATTTTAGTTACTGTAAAATGGATGAAAATGGAAATTATATACATTTCCAGACTGTGGAGGAAGTGCAAATATTTCTCATAATGATCCTGACTTGAAGAAACATCTGCACACTTTGAAACTGAGGAATCACATGTATTGAAAGCAGCCAAACAGAAACTGGACTGAAAGGTATGGATCCACATTTATGGTAACTGTATGCGAGTGCATTTGTATGGCAGTGTATCTGGACATTCTCTCACCATTGGCACTGCTTTATATACTTTTTTTTCAAATGCACATGTATGATGCATGTACTTGTGTATCACATTAAAAACCATTTTAAGTTGTAATGATGTGAACATATACAGTATGTATTGTGTATGTGCATGTAATGATAAACTATTACATACATCCATGTTTAATGTACATGTCATGATTATGCACCAGTCTATGCATACGTAAGTGTGTGTCCATGGTGCAAGAGGTGACAGAAAGAGACACAGACACACAGCAAGACTGTGAAGCTAAACATTTCTTACAAGCCCAGCATAAGGATTTTCCAGCATGTCATTTGCATAATCTCCTTCTGCTTGGTGATGACTGCCATTGTTTGAAAAATCCTCATCAAAATCAATATCTGCATATTCAGCAAGAGTTGTGACATCACATTCCCTATCACAACCTGGGTCACTTTTTTCTTGTTGAACTTCACTGTTATTTCTCAGTTCCTGGTTTGGTTCTTCATCATGTTCAACTTTACTATCAACAGCCGTCACGGACGCATTCATAGAGGTATCTGCTTGATTTTCGTTCGTACTGAGTTTATCCCAATCGGGTTCATCTTCAAAATATTCCCATGTGATATCTGCAAGATCATCCTCTGCATCCTCAATCGAACAGTTTGCAGAATGCTGTGGTTCTGTCTCTGAACCATATGCAGTGTTGGCCCTGGTGTCCGCCGGTGATGATGAAATTTTGTTACATTCTCGTACACAGCTTAAAGCAGAACTCAAAGAATCTTTGGCATCGTCGAGCAGTCTGTTCACTGTCTGATTTTTAAAAACAGCAACATTTGAATCTGCACTGGAAACCGCCTGAAGCTGAGAAACTAGTGTGTTGATCGTCTTCAAGGTCTTCGTAAAAGTGTCCTTGTCACGGAAATTCTCCATTCCGCCAACCATGACTGGTGGCTTTTTTCTTCCCCACTTCAAGATAATTCAAAACAGACCTGCAAGTTTACAAACTCGAGCTACTTCCTATTTTAACTTTTCCTGGAACCTTTTACAGTCGCCTCCCGTCGATTGGAAAGTAATTTTTGTCTTAAAGCCGGAAAAACTGTTTAAAGTGGGGGGAGATTACAAAAGAGGAATAAGAACAAGAAATGCGGCTGATGATTTGCTGAGTTTTACAACCTGTCGGCTTTCGCCCTTTGGGTATAGTTCTCGAAACTTAAGTCTTGAAATACTCTGGACTCTTACAAGAAACACGGCAAATCTGAAGGGGCATAAAAGCCAAAAATGGCTAAGTTGCATACTTAAAACAACGCCGGCCCCAAATCCAGATCCTGATCCTCATCTTGAAAGTGGCCAGGTGCACGCCGGTTTTCGAGAGCTGGTGCCTGTAATAGCCGAGTGGTTAAGCGTTGGACTTTCAATCTGAGGGTCCCACGTTCGATTCTCGTTAATGGCGCCTGGTGGATAAAGGATGGAGATTTTTCCCGGCGATCTCCCAGGTCAACATAATGTGCAGTGCAGACCTGCTGGTGCATGGCCCCTTCGTGTGTTGACACACGCAGAAGATCAAATACGCACGTTAAAGATCAGTATTCGGTGGGTTACGGAGACACGAAAATACCCAGTGTGCATCAAATACGACAGAGTCATCGGCAACTGAAGTCAATATTGGTCGTTTGAGTCACTTTCACTCAAAGACATGGTTGGTCCATCCAAACTGAAACTTCGGACAGAACTAAATTTGGATACAGACGACAAAAATAAATAAATATATATATATGTTTTTAATCAACAGACTTGACACCCAGACAGGCTATTTTTAGACTAAAACTGACTGACAGATGCCAACACCTGGCAGCTGGCATGAACATGACGAAGGTCATATTGCACAGCATATTGCATTGGATTTTTTTTTTACATGCTGTTTTGAATTTGACAATACTCGCATAATTTGCGTCCGAACTTTTAGATATTTTGCAGACTTGTTGATGATACCTTAAGGGTACTGTGTGATAATTTTCAATTAGTTCGGTTTCTCTATCACTAAAAAAAAATACTTGTCAAAAAGCGATTCACTTTTTTGGGGACACCCGATATGTGTGTGTGTGTGTGTGTGTGTGTGTGTGTTCGCAATATTTTGTATACATATGGCTTTGGGGTGGTTTGGGAAGCACAGTGCGTTGGTAACATCCATATGTTTATCAGGGAATTTAAACAAAGGCTTATACTTCTTGTGCTCAAAGTTGGCATGATTCGCTGCAGTACCGTGATTTCTATTTCTACTGATTATGTTTATTCTCAGTTCAAACACACCTTAACGATCAATCCGGCCTTATTTGTATCTTGTTAAGAATGTCCAACGGCGCAAATTATTTCAAGATTTGAAATTGGTTTGTCACCTCTAAATTCACATTTTTTTTACAATATAAACCCAGCCAGGACAGAAACAAATTGTGCCCTTTTTGCAACTGAAGTACACGCTGAAATCAGAACTTCACTTTTTTACTTATATGTCCCAAGTATAATGAAATAAGAAGTGATTTCATTCCGCCAAAGTATTCTCGAAATCCATGAATGTTTTAATTCCGCTTACTTAAGTCTAGTACTAATGAATCTGTTTTAGTTAAGCTGTCCAGTTTTGTTCACAAAGCAATAAATGTGCTGATGCAAGCTACAAAAAGGTAAACATTTCCCTGTACACAAAACATGTAATCACTTATGTTGTGGGCCAGAGACCTCACATTAGAATATTTTTAACTATGACTTTGACTTTTGACTTGACTCTGTGTGTGTGTGTGTGTGTGTGTGTGTGTGTGTGTGTGTGTGTGTGTGTGTGTAAGATCACAAGTATGCCAGCATGCAAACACGCTTGTAAGCGTTGAACTAACTATCTGACTGACGCATTCGTTGACTGATTGATTGAACGACAGAGTTCTGTCAATTTCTCTGAACATGGTCAACACATCACACCACCCCGCTCTTCCGATCATGGTAATGTTGTGCCGAAAGGGCTATGCTACAGATTACACAAATGATTTAAGCAAACGGCGGATTGTTAGTTGCTTGGTTGGTTGGTTGGTTTGACTGTTAGCTGGTTGTGACAGTTATTCAATACACTACTACTTTATCCATTTGTTTGTTATATTTGTTATTGTTTGTTGCTTATATCTTGTTTATCTGTTCGCCAGTGTGTTAGCCTGATTCGTTACTGGTTCATGTGTTTGCTAAGTTACAGTGCTTTTTGAGTGTACCTACTACAACGAAATTTCAATTTGATTTTCTTCCAGGCGTAAAACTGACAGCGGTCAGTTCGCGGCAGATACCGGGTCCACCCACATGCTTATCAGAAGAACACGTTTGTCCCACGATATGAATGTGTCCAGCGATCAGTAGGTATACATATCCATATAATCATGTGGCGAAATTCATTCATAACGGAAAGATGGGTTCGTTCTCAAAGATTTTTTTTTCATTACAAAGTAACCAGTATGGCAGTTCTCTCTCTCTCTGACGAATTCACCCATGTCATGGCTGCCTACATGGCGGGGTAAAAATGATCATACACATAAAAGCCCACTCGTGTACATAGGCCTACGAGTGAACATGCGGGGTTGCAGCCCACGAACGAAGAAGTTAAGGACCTCATGGCCAATGACATTACAGTGTCAAAGACTGTCAAGCGTCACACACACACACACACACACACACACACACACACACACACACATAACCGTGTCATCAGCACAATCTTCCCGTTATCTCTGTAGGAAGCAAATTCAGACAAACTGACCTTGTGTCCAACATGACTGAACGAGGCCAAAAGGATAACAAGGGCCGACAAGTCTACGGCACACAACCTGTCACGTTCGGCAGCCAGCCTTCCAAGGTAAACTGACTCCACATTCAAATACCACAGGTGAGGTGACTATCCAGATACTTTTTTTTATTGAAGTTTTTTAAATTTAATTTATTACTATTTAAAAAATGGTTTATCTACACTCGGTTTGGGGGGTATTATCTATAGATGTGTCAGGGAGTTGGCTCTGAAGAAATAATTTGTATGGAACCAATTTTTAGACAGCTTAGATTGACAGCTCCGCGTAAGCAAGACTGGCATGACCACACATAAAAGGGTCAGAAAAATACAACCGGTTCCTTTCTGTTCTGAGCGTTTTCAGACGGGGGAAATTATAACAGTGATAACTAAAAGATGACACATGATCAGTCTGGCAAGTTTTAGATGAATGAATGAAGAATTTAGGTCAAAGTGCGAACAAAGGTTCTCTGCTGACACATCTTCACGATCCCCTTGCCTGGTGTACAGGTTGATAACGGAATACTTTTCTACTTCCTTTAAGTCTTACAATGCAATTTGCAAGAAATATGCATTTCTAACAAAGAAATTTCGAAGGATATGTACGCATTTCTAATGTGCTTTTAACGAATGTCGAAACGATAATAAGTCCACCAGACAGATTTATTGCCCTTGCTTGGGATTGCCGTAGAAAGACCTTAACTTTGAAAACTGAAATTTAAAAAAACACACACAAAAAACAAAACAAAAAAAAACAAAACAAAAAAACAACTCCTATAATGTCGATCTCATAACTATGTGTGATTTATCTGCTTTTCTATTCTTGCCTGCTATAGTTGGATAGGCGGGTTGTGTTCTTCGACCCTTGGTGGTGGTGTGTCCATCGAGATCGATGATGACCATCGTTGTCATCCAGCTGGGGGATGGGGGGAGGGTGGTGGTGGGGTGGTGGGGAGGATGCTCATGAATCTATCTGTGAATGCGCAGATGGCTGAATAGTCCAATCTGTGCACGAAATGTTCGCTGACAGTTGGGGCAGACAAAGACAGGCATACCATTGTCAGGGAGCTTGTTTGCCCGTGACTTTCTGGTCTGCCTCTTCTGAACAGCTGCAGCAGTCCTGTTGGCCTCGCACAACTTGGCGTCTTTGTGCACAGCAGCGCGCCATTTGTCACGGTCCACTGCAGATTCCTCCCAGGAGTCCGGGTTGATATCACACGCTTTCAGAGAGACTTTCAGAGTATCTCTGAAGCGCTTCTTCTGACCTCCGTGTGATCTCTTCCCTTGTTGCAGCTCGCCATAGAAGAGCCTTTTGGGCAGCTGATGGTCTGGCATGCGCGCCACGTGTCCAGCCCAGCGAAGCTGGGACTGCATCAGGATGGTGAAGATGCTGGGAAGGGTGGCTTTTGCGAGCACCTCTGTGTCTGGGGTCTTGTCTTGCCACTTGATGTTCAGTAGCTTCCTGAGGCATGTTGTGTGGAAGTGGTTCAGCTTGGCATGTCGTTGGTACACTGTCCAAG
>JAAQRG010300679.1:0-15116 GCA_011634625.1 Babylonia areolata
TTGTGTGTGTGTGTGTGTGTGTGTGTGTGTGTGTGTGTGTGTGTGTGTGTGTGTGTGTGTGTGTGTGCTAAATGTGTGTGTGAATGAATCACGCTGCATGAAACGCATAATACCAAAAGAAGTAAACACCGATTAAAAACGAGAATATAAAATAATTTAAAAAAATTATATAAAAAAAAAAAATCATCGAAATATAGAAGAAGAAAGGACTGAAGAAGATGGAGAAGAAAATGAAGAAGAGCTCACCCTCCATATCCCCCCCTCGTCCCCCGTTTTGGGTTTTTTTTGGGGGGGGGTTTCGCCCCCAGTTTCTCTGACCGCCTGTCAACGTAAGTACCGTCTTCCGTCCCTTCGGATCACAGGTTGTCGGTGCATGGTCCAGCGTGGAAGTCAGTGGGTGTGAACGTGCATGAGTTCGTTTCCGGCTCAAGATTTAGCGTTACATGAATACCTTTAGAAGAAGAAGTAGTAGTAGTAGTAGTAGTAGTAGTGGTGGTGGTGATGGTGGTGGTGGTGGAAGCTGAGTTCTTTTCGACAAGATTTTTTTGTGTTGACGGATATGGACAAGAGTGTTGTCAAATGCTGAGGATATATCACTTGTTAAACAATGTGTAGGTATATTTGCATGTTTGCACGAACGGGCTTTTATTTCAACTTTATTTTCTTCCAACTTTTTCTTAGTAGTAGTCAGTTACGGTAGTAGTAGAGGTGGTTCTTTTCGATAAACTTGAATTTTGTCTGTTGATATGGACAAGAATGGTTTTCTCTCTCTTCTTCTTCTTCTTTTACATCACTCTTTTTATGTGTATGGTATGTGAACAAGATGAATATATGTAATGTTCCAATGCTCCCTGGTGGTGGCACAGCAAATAAACATTTTGCCTTGCCTTGCCTTGCCTTGCCTTGCCTCACTGAGGCGAGCAACACCGATCTAGTCAACACTGCTGGCAGCAGCAGTAGTGTCAGCAGTCGTAGCAGGAGCAGCTGGAGCAGTAGTAGAACAAGATTAACTCTCTCCATACGAACGGCGAAAGAGACGACGTTAACAGCGTCTCACCCCAATTACCATCATCAAAATATTGCAAGCGGAAGGCTCTGATACTGAAGAGGTGAATGTTGACAAAGAATACCACAATTCTGACGACAGAAGCTAAAGGTTGGGTCATTCAGACACCCACTGGACATCCGAGGGGTCTGTGTAGAGGAGAAGAGAGGACTGGCCGTACTGAGTGAGTTAACAAGAAGCAGGAGGAAGAGAAACTAAGAACAAGACACGAACGCGGGAAGCAGGAAAGCAATGCGCATGAACAGAACCCACCTGAACAGCCAGGGATGGGCGCAACAGCCGAGTGGTTAAAGCGTTGCCGACGTGACTTTCAACCTGAGGGTCCCGGGTTAGAATCTCGGTAACGGCGCCTGGTGGAGATTTTTCTGATCTCCCGGGTCAACATATGTGCTGACCTGCTTGTGCCTGAACCCACATCGTGTGTTTTCGCAAGCAGAAGATCAAATACGCACGTTAAAGATCCTGTAACCCGTCACCGTTCAGTGGGTCATGGAAACAAGAACATACCCAACATGCACACCCCCGAAAACGGAGTATGGCTGCCTACATGGCGAGGTTAAAACGGTCATACACGTAAGAGTCCACCCGTATATATACGAGTGAACGTGGGAGCCACTGCCCACGACCGGTGAAGAACAGCCCGGAAACGTGTCCAATGGGAATTGCGGTCAAAGGGAAATAACCGCTTAATAGTCAAAGTTTCTAAAGAATTGCTTCCCTTATATAACTGCGCTAGATTTGGAAACCAGGGCTTCGTAGTTTGTTTTTCGCTGCCGGCAGTTCAACTTTAGAAGTCCGTGGGGAGACTGCGTTACCGCCATCCTCCTCTTCTTCTTCTTCTTCTTTGTGTGTGTGTGTGTGTGTGTGTGTGTGTGTATGTGTATGTGTGTGTGTATGCTGCAAATGAATTTATCTTGTTATTGAAGTGGATTGTTCGACAGAACTTTGCCCGGAACAACTCTTTTGTTGCCGTGGGTCCTTTTATGTATGCAAATTCCATACTGCGTGCAAGATGTGGGTTTATTGTTTCTTCTTAAATGCATTCATTTTGCACTTAGGAAACATACTCTGCATAAAAAAAATTAAAGAGCAGTAATGCTCCCAGACAGTACATAACCTCCACAACATTGATAATCAACACAAATACTGATTGTTTGTTGTTGTTGTTGTTGTTTCCTTTTTCAATTAAAAAGAAAGCACACAAAGGTATTTTGTTACAACAATTTTATTCGGAGGGGTCAAAAGACAAAATCCAACACATGTGTACAAAGATTCCAAGATAAACATTCTATCAAAATAGCACCATCTAAGTATGATAGACAAGTTTAATTCAAAATGGAATGTCAACAACATCAAAAAGAATGTAAACATGGAAGACTTCACTTCATTGTTTGTTTGTTCTGATGCTTGGGTTGGATTTTTTTTAGCTCCGTATAGTAAATACTTTGTCATTTATCAACAAATCCAATGGAGAGTCATATCAATTTGCTATGAAGCTTACTTAAATGAAATTCCTATGACTTCAAATATTTTGTTTCCCAATTGTGAAGTCAACTTTTCTTCAAACACTTAGCTGCCTATTTCAAGATGCAAACTGATGCAGAAAAAAACTTAGAAAATATACTGTAATCGACCGGTTTTTTTTTCCTCCAAAACTGACTTGTGGGAACAAAGCCAGAAAAACTGCAGAAGTTAGTTCCCTTTGTTCATGGTTCGTGCACATAACGGTTTGTGTGCACCATTTTAAAGAAACAAACACTAACGCCCAGGCGCTGGGCTGAGTGAGTTAAGGGGACCGTTTTTCACATGGTAACAAAGCTTGACAGGCTGCAGCCAACTCTCCTGCACAACAGGAAATTGAGCAACCTTCCCCCTCTGACGGAGTAAGAATGAAGTGAACACGTCCACTGTGGGGTTTTGATACAAACCAAATCAATCACATGACTGAGAGAGTGACAAGGCTAAAACATCTGGCACCAGGGAATGTGTTTCAAACAGAGGCTTGGCGGCCAAAGAGTAAAATATCACATCAACACAAGATAGGCAAAGGGAATGGAAAACAGACCCCAAGGCACAGCTGTTTAAGTTTAACTCTCTCCATACGAACGCCGAAAGAGACGACGCTGACAACGGTTCACCCCAATTACCATCATCAAAATATTACAAGCGGAAGGCTCTTATACTGAAGACGTGAATGTTGACAAAGAATACCACAATTCTGACGACGGAAGCTAAAGGTTGGGTCATTCAGACACCCACTGGACATCCGAGGGGTCTGTGTAGAGGAGAAGAGAGGACTGGCCGTACTGAGTGAGTTAAATGCATGTCATGAAGAGGAAAATATTAATTAAAAAACAAATATGTCTTCTAGGTTTTTTTAAATCAATATTGTAAACAAAACAAACATGAAAACTACCCCCCCCCCAAAAAAATGTACATCAAAAAAGCATATGAAAACAATGATTTCATCACTATTACCATTAACACTGAAAAGAATGTAAAAACACATCAGAATACAGATTCACATTTTTGGCAGTGAAAACAGGTCAACAACAAAAAATATCATCTTGAGTATCTTTTCTTTTTTGAATGCGTGCTATTGCAACTGCAATCTTTTTAAAAAAATAATAAATCTTATTCATTCAACCCCTTGACTGTTGCTGTTGAGTGTGGTCATTAGTGAAGGGCTGTCACCTCACTGAGATAAGACAGAGCCTACAGGTCAGGATGTCAGTGAAGGGCTGTCACCTCACTGAGAAAAAAACACAGCTTATAGGTCAGGATGTCAATGAAGGGCTGTCACCTCACTGAGATAAGACACAGCTTACAGGTCAGGATGTCAGTGAAGAGCTGTCCTCACTAAGATAAGACAGAGCTTACAGGTCAAGATGTCAGTGAAGGGCTGTCACTTCACTGAGGTAAGACAGACCTGACAGGTCAGGATGTCAGTGAAATCACCTAAGACACAGCTTACAGGTCAGGTTGTCAGTGAAGGGCTGTCACCTCACTGAGATAAGACACAGCTTACAGGTCAGGATGTCAGTGAAGGGCTGTCACCTCACTGAGAAAAAAACACAGCTTATAGGTCAGGATGTCAATGAAGGGCTGTCACCTCACTGAGATAAGACACAGCTTACAGGTCAGGATGTCAGTGAAGAGCTGTCACCTCACTGAGATAAGACAGAGCTTACAGGTCAGGATGTCAGTGAAGGGCTGTCACCTCACTAAATTAAGACACAGCTTACAGGTCAGGTTGTCAGTGAAGGGCTGTCACCTCACTGAGATAAGACACAGCTTACAGGTCAGGATGTCAGTGAAGGGCTGTCACCTCACTGAGAAAAAAACACAGCTTATAGGTCAGGATGTCAATGAAGGGCTGTCACCTCACTGAGATAAGACACAGCTTACAGGTCAGGATGTCAGTGAAGAGCTGTCACCTCACTGAGATAAGACAGAGCTTACAGGTCAGGATGTCAGTGAAGGGCTGTCACCTCACTAAATTAAGACACAGCTTACAGGTCAGGTTGTCAGTGAAGGGCTGTCACCTCACTGAGATAAGACACAGCTTACAGGTCAGGATGTCAGTGAAGGGCTGTCACCTCACTGAGATAAAACACAGCTTATAGGTCAGGATGTCAATGAAGGGCTGTCACCTCACTGAGATAAGACACAGCTTACAGGTCAGGATGTCAGTGAAGGGCTGTCACCTCACTGAGGTAAGACACAGCTTACAGGTCAGGATGTCAGTGAAGGGCTGTCACCTCACTGAAGTAGGACAGCTTACAGGTCAGGATGTCAGTGAAGGGCTGTCACCTCACTGAGATAAGACACAGCTTACAGGTCAGGATGTCAGTGAAGGGCTGTCACCTCACTGAGATAAGACACAGCTTACAGGTCAGGATGTCAGTGAAGGGCTGTCACCTCACTAAGATCAGACACAGTTTACAGGTCAGGATGTCAGTGAAGGGCTGTCACCTCACTAAGACAGAGCTTACAGGTCAGGATTTCAATGAAGGGCTGTCACCTCACTAAGATCAGATACAGCTTACAGGTCAGGATGTCAGTGAAGGGCTGTCGCCTCACTGAGATCAGACACAGCGTACAGGTCAGGATGTCGGTCACTGTTCTGTATTCAGATGTCTTCCTCTTAGGATTGCATTGCTTTTGTTCGGGAGATTTAACCACAACTCTTTTAAAAGATGACAAAATGAAGCAATGCACTAAAACATGATGCCACACTGACCTAACTTCACCAAGATTCAGCAGTCAAGGGGTTAAACCAGCCACACTGCAGTCATTTGGATGAGACAATAGACGGGCACAATAGCCGAGTGGTTAAAGCGTTGGACTGTCAATCTGAGGGTCCTGGGTTCGAATAACGGTGACGGCGCCTGGTAGGTAAAGGGTGGAGATTTTTACGATCTCCCAGGTCAATATATGTGCAGACCTGCTAGTGCCTGAACCCCCTTCGTGTGTATATGCAAGCAGAAGATCAAATACGCACGTTAAAGATCCTGTAATCCATGTCAGCGTTCGGTGGGTTATGGAAACAAGAACATACCCAGCATGCACACCCCGAAAACGGAGTATGGCTGCCTACATGGCGGGGTAAAAACGGTCATACACGTAAAAGCCCACTCGTGTGCATACGAGTGAACGCAGAAGAAGAAGAAGGAAGAGACAATAAACCGAGGTCCCCATGTGTAGCATGCGCTTAACAAACATAAACTGAGAACCCACGGCGCAACAAAGCGTGGCAAAATTCAGTTAAAAAAGAAAACAAATCCACTCTGAAGTTTGATAGTAAAAAGAACCACAAAAAACAGAACACTTGCAGACAGAAAAAAAAAAGGTAGCACTCCACTGTAGTGAGGTGTTCTCCCTTGGGGAGAGCAGCCTTTCTTTCACACAGCGAAATATGTTGTAACACAAAAGGACAACACAACACAACACAACACAATACAATACAATACAATACAAGTGTAGGTGTATGGTAGTCAGTCATGTCCCGACTTATGACCATCAGAACAGCAGAGGAGGCAACTGCAGTTCCGACTATCTGGGCTAGAATTCGATCATAGTGGAGAGAGTATTGCCCAAGTTACATCCCCACTCTCTTGACCAATACAATTTAGGACAGTCGGCGTTGGGGATGGTTCCCAAAGGCCAGCTAGCCCCCAAGGCTGCAGCACTAAGAACCAGTGCAATCTAATACAACACAATGCAATACAACACAACACAATCCAGCACAACACAACACAATACAATACAACATAATCCAACACAACACAATACAATACAATGTAATCCAACACAACACAATACAATACAATATAATCCAACACAACACAACACAATACAACACAATATAATCCAACACAACACAATACATTACAATATAATCCAACACAACACAACACAATACAATATAATCCAACACAACACAATACAATACAATATAATCCAACACAACACAATACAATACAATATAATCCAACACAACACAATACAATACAATATAATCCAACACAACACAGGGACTGATACTCACAGCCAGAATGACATCATCATCGACAGGCAGCTGCAAACGTCTGCAGAGGTCACGCATGTTCTCGACGCTGATGAACCCGGAGCGGTCGCGGTCATAGCGCAAGAACATTTCGTCGACGCGGGACTTGTCCGTGATGGCGATCTTCTTCAGCTGAGCACGGACCTGTTTCACCAGCTGGTCTAGGTCACCCTGCCTGCTCACACAGTGTGGGGAAAATGACTGGTGATCATCATCATCATCATCATGCGCATTTATTGAGTCCTTACCCTCCAGATCTAAGTGCTTATAACAGTTCATTTCAGTTCAGTTACTCAAGGAGGCGTCACTGCGTATCGGACAAATCCTTATAATACTACACCACATCCGCTAAAGCAGATACCCGACCAGCATCGTAACCCAACGCGCTTTGTCAGGCCTTGAGAACACGTGGAAAATTATTTCTAATAATAACGATGATCATGTGCATTTACATAGCGCTTACCCTGCCACTCCAAGTACATTCAATGACATGTGGGTAATGATAAAAACACATAATGCGCATTTTCACGTTATGCTTACACTGTGAGTTTGAGCTCATATAGCAATGTGGTGTAAATAAGATACAGGGATATAATAAGAATATCATGATATAAACTTGCTAAAAATACTATTAAAAAAACAGACTGACATCACTTCACTCACAACTCACACACCTCTCCCTTTCCTTCCCCCGCTCACACACACACACACACACCACACACCACACACACACTCACACACACGGATGGTGTTGTGGAGAAGGATCAAAAGTTGTTGTGTTTTTTTTTTTTTTTTTTTTTTTTAACTGTTTGAACAAGTATGTTCAAAGAGTAGAGTTGGAGGATTTTAACAGTAGAACACTGTTAAAATGTTTGGAAACCATGGGACTTGCATCAGCAACGCAGGATTTCAAACATGGGTGTGTCAGATGAAGAATGTAGGCCAGGGTAGGTGAACTTTAAATGTTAAAATATATCAGTAAAAAAAAAAAGAAAAGAAAAAAAAGATTGTTTCCTGACTATCAAACTTGAGAAATTAAGGAAATAATTTTACATACTGGTAGGGTTGTTCGTCTTTTCACATTAAACTAAATGTATCCACTATTTGCATTGAACATTGTCAGACTAACTATTTGATTCTGTGTGTGTGTGTCTGTGTGTGTGTGTGTGTGTGTGTGTGTGTGTGTTTGAGTTTGTGTATGTGTGTGTGTGTGTGTGTGTGTGTGTGTGTGTGTGAAACTTACGAGCGTTTGACTTTCATGGGTCCTCCCTTCACCATTTCTTTCGTGGCCTGAGTCTGGCCCAGTTTTTCCCTCAGGGAGTTGATGGTCCCAGCTGAAAACAAACGGTTAACAACAGCAATAATAATAATACAGGCTGTTTCATGTTCAGCCTGATGATGCTATGGTTATTGACCTTCTTATTGTCATCACATCAGAAATGGGTCGACAGCAGGGCATGCCTGTAAACCCTTGCCTGTGAGTTGAAAGTTGTGGGAGTATGACTTGAGGAGAAGGTAGGTTTTGATGTATCAGCTATCGGTAATAATGACAGCGCATCTATTTATTCATTTATTCATTAGGGGCATGTTGTGTGTGTATGTTGTGACATTGTGTGTGTGTGTGTGTGTGTGTGTGTGTGTGTGTGTGTGTGTGTGTGTGTGTGTGTGTATGTGTGTGTGTGTGAATGTGTGTGTGTGTGTGTGTGTGTGTGCAAGCACCAGTGCAGGTGTATGTGTGTTGCGCACATACACAGATATCTGTGTATGTATGAGTAACACATACACATGAGCATTCAGTTTCAGTTTCGCAAGGAGGCGTCACTGCGTTCGAACAAACCCATATACGCCACACCACATCTGCTAGGCAGATGCCTGACCAGCACCACAACCCAACGCGCTTTGTCAGGCCTTGAGTGGATGTATATGTATTTGTGTACCTATCAAATCACACAGAATGGAAGAATCAACCCCCATCCCCCCAAAAAAACACACCATTAAAGTCCCGTCACTCACGTGGGAACTGGCTGGCATGTTCCTCCATGTATGTGAGAACAAAAGCATCAGCGCCGGTGATGACGAAGCGATGGTTGAAAATCTCGATGACAGCACCGATGAAAAAGTCCTGTGGCCCGTAGTATTCTGGACCATCAGGAGGACATCCAGGCTTGGCCACTCGTGTGCGCTCCAGGAACTTTCCTCCGATGATGCCGGAGTTTCGAACCTGGGGCTCGTAGATGGTCAGCATGTCATCAGCCAGGCGGTAAGAGATGATGAACCGACGGCCTGAGTCTTCTGGTCTGATTGAGTCCTGGAACACAGTGGGGAGAGGTTTGAGTTTTTCAGCTGTACCAGCCTGGAATTCACTGCCTATCTTCAGCTTTTTAGTTTTTCAGCTGTACAAACATGGAATTCACTGCCTTTCTTCAGCTTTTTAGTTTTTCAGCTGTACAAACATGGAATTCACTGCCTTTATTCAGCTTTTAGTTTTTCAGTTGTACAAACATGAAATTCACTGCCTTTATTCAGCTTTTAGTATTTCAGTTGTACAAACATGGAATTCACTGCCTTTTTTCAGCTTTTAGCTCTTCAGCTGTACAAAGCTGACCCCAGTCTCTTATGTTCCCTCACTCACATCCTTTAACTCTCTCCATACGATACGTACGGCGAAAGAGACGACGTTAACAGCGTTTCACCCCAATTACCATCATCAAAATATTGCAAGTGGAAGGCTCTTATACTGAAGAGGTGAATGTTGACAAAGAATACCACAGTTCTGACGACGGAAGCTAAAGGTTGGGTCATTCAGACACCCACTGTACATCCGGGGGGTCTGTGTAGAGGAGAACAGAGGACTGGCCGTACTGAGTGAGTTAAAACAAATCTGAACACATCCCTTTTCAAGCTGTCTTTAGAGAACTAAGGCACTCCATTCTGTACCAGAATTCTATGGACCCTGATCTGTCTCTTCCACATGTGTGTGTGTGCGTGTGTACCTTTGTGTGTGAGAGTGTGTGTGTGCGCGTGTGTGTGTGTGTGTGTGTGTGTGTGTGTGTGTGTGTGTGTGTGTGCGTGTGTACCTTTGTGTGTGTGTGTGTGTGTGTGTGTGTGTGTACGTGTGTGTGTGTGTGTGTGTGTGTGTGTGTCTGTGTCTGTGTGTCTGTGTCTGTGTCTTTTTGTATGTGTTCATGAATGGTTTGGGTCTGACTGATGTGTTATTGTTAAGTGCTTTAAGAGGTCCGAAAATGTAGTATCCTCCTCCTCCTCCTCACCATAATCATCACTATCGTCACCATATCATCACCATCATTGTATCATCACCATCATCATCTTCACCATAATCATTACCGGTATACCATCACCATCATCACCACTATCATCATCACCATTATCATCATCATCATTTACTTTTCATCACCTTCATTATCATCATCATTATTTCTGTCATCATCATCATCATCACCTTCGTCATCATGACCATCACCATCATCATCATCATCACCATCACAATCATCACCACTATCATCATCATCACCATCACCATCATCATCACCGTCAAAATCATCACCACCATCACCATCATCATCATCACCATCACAATAATCACCACCATCACCATCACAATCATCACCATCACCACTGTCATCATCATCATCATCATCACCATCACAATCACCATCATCATAAAAGAAAGCGGTGCCCCCACACTCACCATGACAGCCTCGAAGCGCAGCACTTTGTGGTCGTTCTCCAGCATCTTGATGAAGTCCTTCTTCGGGGGCTGGGGGATCAGAGACAGGCACGACTGCAGAGAGTCCTCCAGGGACCCAAAGTTGTTGTAGGGAGGGATTTCCTGCACACACGTTAAAATAGATGTAGGATTCCCTGCACACATGTCAAAACAGATGTAGGATTCCCTGCACACATGTCAAAACAGATGTAGGATTTCCTGCACACACGTTAAAATAGATGTAGGATTCCCTGCACACATGTCAAAACAGATGTAGGATTTCCTGCACACATGTTAAAACAGATGTAGGATTTCCTGCACACATGTTAAAACAGATGTAGGATTTCCTGCACACACGTTAAAACAGATGCAGGATTCCCTGCACACATGTCAAAACAGATGTAGGATTTCCTGCACACATGTTAAAACATGTAGGATTTCCTGTACACATGTTAAAACAGATGCAGGATTTCCTGCACACATGTTGAAACAGTTGTTGTAGGGAGGGATTTCCTGCACACATGTCAAAACAGTTGTTGTAGGGAGGGATTTCTTGTACACATGTCAAAATAGTTGTAATAGGGAAGGATTTCCTGCATACATGTTAAAACAGGTGTTGTAGGGAGGGATTTCCTGTACACATGTTAAAACAGTTGTTGTAGGGAGGGATTTCCTGTACACATGTTAAAACAGTTGTTGTAGGGAAGGATTTCCTGTACACATGTTAAAACAGTTGTTGTAGGGAAGGATTTCCTGTACACATGTCAGAACAGTTGTTGTAGGGAGGGATTTCCTGTACACATGTTAAAACAGTTGTTGTAGGGAAGGATTTCCTGTACACATGTTAAAACAGTTGTTGTAGGGAAGGATTTCCTGTACACATGTCAGAACAGTTGTTGTAGGGAGGGATTTCCTGTACACATGTTAAAACAGTTGTTGTAGGGAAGGATTTCCTGTACACATGTTAAAACAGTTGTTGTAGGGAAGGATTTCCTGTACACATGTCAGAACAGTTGTTGTAGGGTGGGATTTCCTGTACACATGTCAGAACAGTTGTTGTAGGGTGGGATTTCCTGTACACATGTTATAACAACTGTTGTAGGGAGGTATGTCACACATACACGTTATAACTATTGTTGTAGGGAGGGATTTCCTGTACATGTTATAACAGTTGTTGAAGAGAGGGATTTCGCTGTACACATGTTAAAACAGTTGAAGAAGAAAAAACCCCCTGAAAAACTCTGGTGACAACCTTACCATCTTGGGCAAGTCCTTCATGCCGCCCTTGACGTCCACCGAGGGGAACTCCGTGATGCCAAAGTTGTGGTAGTAGAAGGCCTTGGTGAAGTTGTCAACCTCGTACACCAGGAAGCGGCGGCCATAGATGCTGACCGTCTGGCCGATCATAAAGTCTTTAGGGGTGAAGTAGTTCTTGATCTCGTTATCGGACAGCTCCATGACAACTGAGGGGAAACTGGACGGCACGTTGTTGCGGTCCTTGGGCACCTTGTGTCGGCCAATCAGAACAGGGAAGGGGTCGCGACCATCGTTGGCCTGGTGGCATTCTCGCACCTCCAGAGTGTCGTCCACCAGATAGTACTGAAAGAAGAAAGTCGTCGTTTATTCATTTGTAGTCTGTTCATCTAAGATGATGATATTAGACTGAAAATAAACAATATTATCATTATCATTATCATTATTTGTATTATTATTATTTTTTTCTATCATAATGGTGATTATTATTATTGTTAATTGGAAATCATTTGTGAAAATCAATGGCAAGGAAGGAATATTCAACTGAAAAGGGGGCGGTTGAGGTGGAGGTAAGGTAGGGGGTTTGCGGGGGAGGAGTGGGGAGGGGGGGGCTGTGGAGGGGATTGAGGAAGGAAAAGAGAGAGAGAGAGAACAGAATGTGGAAAAGATAGAGTACAAAATGTAAAATGGAGAGGGTGGATGTCAGTGACTGGATAAAGAAAAACATAATATTGGAAGAGTGTGTGTGAGATGGGGGATGTGGGAAGCGGGATATGGACAGAAAATCAATCAATAATCAAATATTGTATGCAATCCTTCTATAGATTATTATTTAAAACAAGGATGATGTGGGGGCCTACAATAAACAAATGAAAGAAGAAAGAATGAATAATATTGCTGGGAACAAGAAAATATCTGGAAAGAAAAAAAATAAGGGGAACAGGGAAATGTCAAAGAGTCCCCCCATTTCCCCCCAGCTTCCTTGTGATTTAGTAACTATCAAGAAAAGCATAGTCTGCCCCTTTGTTTTCTGGGGTTTTTTTTTTCTTGTAAGAAATTTCTGTATGAAGTAAGTGAGATGAGAAAATGTTTTGTTTGTTACTCTGTGTGTGTGTGTGTGTGTGTGTGTGTGTGTGTGTGTGTGTGTGTGTGTGTGTGTGTGTGTGTGTGTGTGTGTGTGGAATATACCAATGGCCCCTAATGGAGCACTGGACTCAAGAATGTGAGAAAAAATATATAATTCAGATGGACTTTAAGACTGGTAATACAGGAGAACTTTGAGGACATGGTTTCAATGCCATTTTGCAAAAATCCAGTGGATGGAAAAAAAAAAGAAGAAAAAAAAGAGATGAAATGCCTCAGGACAGAGAAATAAAGTGTAAGTGTGATAGCGTAAGCTTGGCTAGGGGCTTTAATTTATTAAGAGATAAAAAGAATTAAATATCCTTGCTCGCAAGCACCAAGTTGCAACAAGGTACACTTGGGTGGTAAGGGACTGTGGTTTAGGGATGGATTTGATTTGGATAAAAGAACTGAAACATTAAAAGGAATCATTTTGGATATATTTTGTTGTGGATGAATATCCTGTCGGCGACGCCACTTTTGTAGCCGTGTACCAGAGTGGTTTATTATATTTAAGGGAAGGGGATGGTACAAAAGAATTATTAATGATTAACTGAATTAAAGGATAGAAAAAATCCCTGCACAGGCCAGGAACATGGTAGAGGCCAGTCACAAAAGGGTTTTCTATTCTTTTATTTACAATAGTTATAAGAAGATGAGAATACAGAAAACAGAGATGAGAAGAAGAGGAAATAGTACAAGCCAAACAAGGATTTCCCTGCACTTCACATCACCGATCAGTCAGTCAGCCTGTGTCAGTGTTCATAAGAAGTAAAAAAAAAAAAAAAAGAAAAAAAGAAAAAAAAGGAGGAGTGAATCATATGAATCCCCCCCGCCCCCTCCAAGAAAGGCCGGAGGACAACAAAAACAAAAGCGCAAGAAGTGAAAATAAATAAGTAAATTAAAAATAAAATTTTTTTTTATATGAAAATTAAAAAAAGGGGAGGGAGGGAATTACATGGATGACAAAAGGCCTCATCTCGCCAAACATGTTGCTGCGGTCGTCCCACATGCAGAAGAAGCGCAGCACTTTGCGATCCAGCTCCAGGAACTGCTTGAGTTTGTCGAAGGAGGGGGGCGTGGTGTAGGTGCGCAGGGCTGCCGCCTCTTTGCGTCGCTCAATGTAGGGGTCCTTGGGTTGATCCTCAGGGGGGTTCACAGCCAGGCCCTCACTCTCCAGGAAGTCCTGTCATCGGAGCAAGAAAGGAAAGGGTAGAACACTGTTGAGAAGCAATGGTAATGATGATAAACGGGTGCGTGATTCTGTCAGTTTCATATGCAGTAACACTGCACAGACGCATGTAACATGTACAGATAAAATGATATATTAAAAACAACAACAACAATCTGTTTCATACAGTGACATCACACAGTTGGATGACACAAGAACAGAAGGGCGGTCACCTCACTGAGATAAGACAGAGCTTACAGGTCAGGATGTCAGTGAAGGGGTGTCACCTCATTGAGATCTGACAGAGCTCACAGGTCAGAATGTCAGTGAAGGGCTGTCACCTCACTGAGATCAGACAAAGCTTACAGGTTAGAATGTCAGTAGAGGGCTGTCACCTCATTGAAATCTGACAGAGCTCACAGGTCAGAATGTCAATAGAGGGCTGTCACCTCACTGAGAAAAGACAGAGCTTATGGGTCAGGATGTCAGTGAAGGGCTGTCACCTCCCTGTGATAAGACACAGCTTACAGGTCAGGATGCCAGTGAAGGGTTGTCACCTCACTGAGATAAAACAGCTTACAGGTCAGGATGTCAGTGAAGGGCTGTCACCTCACTGAGATCAGACAGAGCTCACAGGTCATGATGTCAGTGAAGGACTGTCACCTCACTGAGATCAGACACAGCTTACAGGTCAGGATGTCAGTGAAGGGCTGTCACCTCACTGAGATAAGATAGAGCTTACAGGTCAGGATGTCAGTGAAGGGCTGTCACCATGCTGAGATCAGACAGAGCTTACAGGTCAGGATGTCAGTGAAGGGCTGTCACCTCACTGAGATCAGAAAGAGCTCACAGGTCATGATGTCAGTGAAGGACTGTCACCTCACTGAGATAAGATAGAGCTTACAGGTCAGGATGTCAGTGGAGGGCTGTCACCTCATTGAGATCAGACACAGCTTACAGGTCAGGATGTCAGTGAAGGGCTGTCACCTCACTGAGATCAGACACAGCTTACAGGTCATGATGTCAGCGAAGGGCTGTCACCTCACTGAGATAAGACACAGCTTACAGGTCATGATGCCAGTGAAGGGCTGTCACCTCACTGAGATAAGATAGAGCTTACAGGTCAGGATGTCAGTGAAGGGCTGTCACCTCACTGAGATCAGACACAGCTTACAGGTCAGGATGTCAGTGAAGGGCTGTCACCTCA